>JAODAL010038697.1:0-38898 GCA_025379985.1 Phyllomedusa bahiana
TAAAGGCCATCCCAAAATTTACCAACCAATGGTGGCCAACCTGAGACTTAAGGAAATTCCTGACTGTGCTCCTGGTGAGTTCGTTGATGTGCATTCATCGATTTTGACATCTGCGTTGCTACAATGTTACCTTCGTTTGCTGTCGCCTGGCTCCTGTGACTTTGTGCTGCTGAACCTTTTGCCACGCCTGCCTTGTACTTGCCTGTTGTTTCACTACTCATCATCGGTTACACCTGTCTGGGACCCGCCACCTCTGCCTGCTCCTGCAGTTCTACGCTGGCACTCTGGCTATCACTGCGAGCAGCCACGTCAGTGGTAGCCACCTGGGAGTCCCTGGAAGCCAAGTCCATCCTGCCTTGTGGCGAGCTCTGGTGAATACCGGGAGGCTCCTTAGACTCCACTCCCTGGTGTGGTGTACACCATCTCTCACAGTTAGTCAGCGGATCCACACCTGCATTATTCACCCATTACAGTGACAGTGTTTATCAGAGTGTGGCTACAGGCTACAAATAAAAAAAAGCAAGGTAAAATGACTGTGGAAGTATTATAATAAACCCCTGTGTGAATGGGCAATGATTTAACAAAGCATGCTTTGGTGTTTGTACCGGTATGGTTTGCCATAGGGCTGAGGCTAGCGTAATCCTGGAATTGGAGTGACATCTATAAGAGCTGAGTAAATAGCACTGGTGAAGTGCAACCTGTGTACTACTATGCCACTGATACTTGTAACCCCTAACAGTTCATAGGGATCACTGTTTTATACATGCCTGTAAAACCAAAACACTTGTTGACCCCTCTTAAATTACAAAAGTAAGTAGCTATATAGACCACATTAGGTAGGTATACAGGTCAACTATAGGTAGGTAAAGTAGCCCCCTGTAGATATGTACAGTACATATGCTCCATGTAGATAGATATATACAGCCTCCTGTAGGTATACAGCCCCTAGTGGGTAGGTATATAGCCTCTTGTAGGTGTATATGCCCTATGTAGGTATATAGCCTCCTGTAGGTGTAAAGCCTCCTTTAGATGTATAGCCTCCTGTAGGTATGTAGCCTCCTGTAGGTATACATTACTCCCATTAGGTAAATATGCCCCCCTAAAGGTTAAATGCCCCCTGAGGGTATACTGTCTCCTGTAGGTACATTTGACCTCTGTAGGTAATATACTCCCTGTAGGTAATATGGCCACTGTAGGTTATATGTCCCCTGTAGAGAAATTGCAGCCTCTCTGACTGATTAAAAAAAAATGTAAAAAACTCACCTCTCCGTGCTCCCCCACCGGGGACCTTGTTTCTGGCATTAGCAGTGTGACGCCGCCTACGCTGGGACGTTGCTACCAGGCTCTCCTAGACTGGAAACCTACGGGCATTCGGCCTGGGAGATACAGCGAAGCAGGAGGTGTGGTAGCTGTGTCATTCCTCCTGCGTTGCTTACTGAAGACTTGTGATGGGTTCGGGCCTGAACACCAACTTGCCACCCTGACCCGCTGCAAGGGCAGAGTTAAAGGGGCCGTGTGAGAAACCAAAAGAAATAAGGACATAGAGTGCAGTAATACTAAAGATAAGCAGTAACTATCTGACACTATCCAGTGTGTGAACGACTTACAAATACTGTTCTATTGCATATTATCACCATTTTGGATCTCTCTCCTCACTGGGCTAATGAGCGGAGCTACAGTTATTAGGCACGCTCTATGAAAATGACATGCCCCACAACAGCCCGATTCTTCCAGCTGAGCCATAGATTCTATGTACTATAACCACACCACATTTATTATGTGTATATACACTCACCGGCCACTTTATTAGGTACACCTGTCCAACTGCTCATGAACACTTAATTTCTCATCAGCCAATCACATGGCGGCAACTCAGTGCATTTAGGCATGTAGACATGGTCAAGACAATCTCCTGCAGTTCAAACCGAGCATCAGTATGGGGAAGAAAGGTGATTTGAGTGCTTTTGAATGTGGCATGGTTGTTGGTGCCAGAAGGGCTGGTCTGAGTATTCCAGAAACTGCTGAACTCCTGGGATTTTCACGCACAACCATCTCTAGGGTTTACAGAGAATGGTCCGAAAAAGAAAAAACATCCAGAGAGAGGCAGTCCTGTCTGCGGAAATGCCTTGTTGATGCCAGAGGTCTAAGGAGAATGGGCAGACTGGTTCGAGCTGATAGAAAGGCAACAGTGACTCAAATAGCCACCCGTTACAACCAAGGTAGGCAGAAAAGCATCTCTGAACGCACAGTACGTCGAACTTTGAGGCAGATGGGCTACAGCAGCAGAAGACCACACCGGTTGCCAATACTTTCATCTAAGAACAGGAAACTGAGGCTCCAATTTGCCCAAGCTCATCGAAATTGGACAGTAGAAGATTGGAAAAACGTTGCCTGGTCTGAGGAGTCTCAATTTCTGCTGCGACATTCGGATGGTAGGGTCAGAATTTGGCGTCAACAACATGAAAGCATGGATCCATCCTGCCTTGTATCAACGGTTCAGGCTGGTGGTGGTGGTGTCATGGTGTGGGGAATATTTTCTTGGCACTCTTTGGGCCCTTTGGTACCAATTGAGCATCGTTGCAACACCTTGTGGAATCTATGCCGCGAAGAATTGAGGCAGTTCTGAAGGCAAAAGGGGGTCCAACCCGTTACTAGCATGGTGTACCTAATAAAGTGGCCGGTGAGTGTATATATATATATATATGTGTGTGTCTGTGTACAGCCCTCAGTCTCCTTTCTACTCTGCAGAGCTGTTCCTCATACCACAAGTCTGTCAGCTCCATTATATCAATCAGCCTAACCAGGAAGTAACTCACAGAGTGTGCCCTATTTCCTGTAGGACAGGTTTCTGCTGAGGAAGTAGCCTGGCGGCCATTTTGTTCTTCTACAATGATTATCCCCTAGACAAAACAAGCAGACATTTCTATTTAGGAATTTTTCATTTATGACGGGTAGTTTATCTATATAGTTTTCTTCTTTCCCGGAAAACCCTTTTAATGTTTGTACTGGGCCGGGTAGGTATCTGCCTGGGCGGGCCCGTCTACTGTGCCGAATGGAAAGACGGCTTGTATGTATCAGTATCTTGTTTTAAATTGTAAAAAAAATTGTGATAGATTCCCTTAAGGTAGCAGCATGACTGACATATTTTATTAGTACTGCATTTCTAATTCTTGCATTTTTCTGACACATATGGAAAAGATCAGTCTTAAACTGTCAAATTTAATATTTCCCAAAAGCATAGAATATTAGTTTATTGTTTTAGCAAAAATTTTAAACATTTTTTATCCTTAACTCACTTGATTTAAATGTTTTCTTTCCGGATATACATGTCATAAGTATATCTTCTCATCTTGACTACATTATGAACAGTACAGAAAAAGAAAGGTGCCTACAGATTATAGGAAACTAATCAAACAACTGTCGTCTGGAAAAGAGATAAACATGGATTATGTACCCCATGCTACCAAGATTTTTCTCTTTGTTAATCCTCTACTACACCATAATATTGCCATCTCTTCAATAATCTTTACTTTCTTAAGCTTGATACTGTTTATGGATTTTCCCTAGAGAATTTCAACTAAATCCGATTGCATAAGACATTTTACACATAAAGACTGGGAAGTAAAGTGAGCAAAATGTTAAATAAAAGCGTTATTCTAAGGGTATGTTCACACGATGTACTGCGGCGCGTACAGTATGCGCCGCAGTACATCGTGTTTTTCGGGAGCTCATGCTAATACGCATGTACTCCCGCAGCGCGCGGGGGTGGGGGGCAGCAGCACACCGGCCCCATTGACATTGACATTCATTGTACGAGCAGGGAGAAGAGGCGTAATCCATAGTTCTCTACGGTAATCCATAGTTCTCAGAATTTCGGCGCTCATTTTGCCCGTATTGGAGCGCAAATACGCAGCGAAATGCATGTCGAAATTACCCATGTGAACATACCCTAAGTGTTGACATATCAGAACCTGAATAGGTGACTTTTAGAGGGTGTGTACTATTTCTGATAGTCCGGGGACAATTTAATCAGGTGATAAAACTCGGTTTCTTATAAATCATAAACTATGGTTCACAGCTTCAGTTTATCATATAGCATAATTGGCATTATTACTGACACATCACCACCAAAACAGGTCAGGCATGGGATGGAATTGAGATACAGTTACTAGGTTATGACCCTATACTTGTACAAAATTGTCTTGATCATTTATATATTCTAGTGGTCTACCATGTTAAGCCTATAGACATGTATGCCAACAATACTTTAATTAAGAATCAACATAACAATATAGTGTCAGAAAATATCATTCAATTTTTCTTATTGCTTCATTGTATTATGCTGATGAGTTTCTAATGGAGGATAAATAGTAGCATTGTTCTAAATACAGATATTCTAAATACAAGTCTGCAGTAACAGTCACCCTGGCCATTCACTTTACATGGTTTTTGGCTATTTTCCCTGAATATTTGACCTTCAGATTGACTGACTATGCATATTTTTTTTACTTTGGATAAATAATAGTTACTAACACTATGCAGTATCTTTACGATGTGGCCATGTGCACAACGTTACGATGCTGAGCGAAATCAAGACTTTGTGTGGCAGCTCCTGAACCTAAAAAGGAGCTCATGAGTGAGGATGGTGGTTATTATTGGCCATCTGCCATTGGTCACAAGTTACATTACAGAGCAGCTCAATTAATCAAGTTGTTTGCCAAAATATAGTGATGATTAGGTTTAAATGTAAGAGGTAGAAATTTCATAATTTTGTCTTAAATGGTGCCAATGTTTGTATCATGTGGATAACACTGCTATATTAAGAAACATATGTAATGTAAGCAACATAAGGCAATCTGCTATATTTTACCAATAGATAAATGTCAGAAATGGCAACAGCAATCAAATGACAAGGGTACGTTCACATTTCTTGACTTTCTTCAGGGGAAATATGTGCAGAATCGTCCCCAAAAAAAGCTTAAATAATGACGGTAAACTGACTGTACAATGCCTCCCATTGATTGCTATGTAAAATTAGCATCGTCATCCAGATCAAGCGGATTTTATTCACTTATTTATGGTGCCTCCTGTCAGCGCCACCAAAGACATGACAGGCGAATTCATTGAAGTGTTTTACGCCCAGGTCATCACTACGTTTAGGAGGCAGCAAATTTGCCTCGGACATGCAGCGCCGTTTCCTCATCTGAATTCTGTGCTTACAAGCACAACACTTCCAATGAGCAAATGACACTGTTTCGGTGCTGACACTTTCAGCGTCGGGAATACGTTGTGTGAACTTACCCTAACTAATCTTGGGTTGCAGGTTTGAAAGGGCTAAAGGAGGGGCCCTTCTTTGTTTTAGTCTTGTGCATGGATGAAGTACTTCCTGCACCCTGCAACCTTGGATCAAAGATCACTTAAATTATCTGTTTGGTGTTGTATTTTCTGACATTTGACATTTATTGCACATATATAGTATCTCATAAAAGTGAGTACAACCCTTATATTTTTGTAAATATTGTATTATAACTTTTCGTGGGATAACACTGAAGATATGACACTTTGATACAATGTAAAGTAGTCAGTGAACAGCTTGTATAACAATGTAAATTTGGTGTGCCCTCAAAATATCTCACACACAGCCATCAATGTTTAAACCGCTGGCAACAAAAGTTAGTACACCCCTAAGTGAAAATTGACAAATTGTGCCCAAAGTGTCAATATTTTGGGTGGCCACCATTATTTTCCAGCACTGCCTTAACTCTCATGAGCATGGAATTAACTCGAGCTTCACACCTTGCAACTGGAATCCTCTTCCTCTCCTCCATGATGACATAATGGAGCTGGAGGATGTTAGAGATCTTGTGCTCCTTCACTTTCCCTTTGAGGATGCCCCACAGATGCGCAATAGGGTTTGGGTCTGGAGACATGCTTGGACAGTCCAGCACCTTTACCCTCATTTTCTTTAGCAAAGCAGTCGTCCTCTTGGAGGTGTGTTTGGGGTCATTATCATGTTGGAATAGTGTCCTGCGGCCCAATTTCCGAAGGCAGAGGATCATGCTCTGCTTCAGTATGCCACAGTACATGTTGGCATTCATGGTTTCCCCAATGAACTGTAGTTCCCACAGCCAGCAGCACTCGTGCAGCCCCAAACCATGACCCTCCCACCACCATGCTTGACTGTAAGCAAAACACACTTGTCTTTGTACTGCTCACCTGGTTGCCATCAGACATGCTTGACACTATCTGGACCAAATAACTTTATATTGCTCTCAACCCTTGTAACCTCTACAGCAATGCTGGCAGCACTGATACATCTATTTTGTAATGACAATCTCTGGATATAATGCCGAGCATGTGCATGCAGCTTCTTTGGTTGACCCAAGCAAAGCCTATTCTGGAACCTGTTTTGTTAAACTGCTGTATAGTCTTGACCACCGTGTTGCAGGTTGTTGGCAATCTTCTTATAGCCCAGACTATCTTTATGTAGAGCAACAATTATTTTTTTCAGTTCCTCAGACAGTTTTTTGCCATGAGGTGCCATGTTGAACTTCCAGTGACCAGTATGAGAGAGTGTGAAAGTGATAACACCAAATTTAACACACCTGCTACCCATTCACACTTGAGACCTTGTAACACTAATAAGTCACATGACACTGTGAAGGGAAAATGGCAAATTGGGCACAATGGGCGACATGTATGAATGGGGCTGTGCCAGATATCTGTCGTCTTTACTGCCCAATATCTGGCACAGCCCCATTCATACATGTTTAAATCTCCCGCACGCCACTCTGGGGAGCTTTACACAGCACCTGCGGTGCTATGTAATGCGCCCGATCTCAGGGGGCGTGTGGGAGGCGGGGCACACTAGAACCATAGCGATGCTACATATTTGCTCTGGCATTTCTAGGTGCATTACAGCTGGAACAAATATACCACTTTCAAAGTGGTATACCTGAGCCAGAACTGTCGCCCGAATGCTAGAATGCACTTGATTTATGACCTGCTGTATAGCGGGTTCATAAATCAGGCATATTCTATGCCGTTATTAGGCGCATGAAATTTTCGGCCAAATTTCATGCATGTCACCCAATGTGTCCATTTTCATTTAAGGGTTTACTCACTTTTGTTGCAGGTGGTTTAGACATTGATGGCTCTGTATTGAATTATTATTATTGAGGAAGTCAGTTCAACTGTGTTGATACAATAGATCACTTGAACACTAAGGGCGACATGTCCCAACACGCCAATGCCAGTTTTTTGGTCTATTTTGTGCCAAAACCACTGTTGACACCATATTCTTGTTGTAAATGAACTGTCGTACACCAAAACTAGGTGCACTATACGCCGGCACGTCATTTTGTAATGCGCCTAAATATGGTGCGCTGTGCGCCCCGTCGCGTCTGCGCCTATTGAGGCGCATTACACATGTTATGCGCCTTGATAGGTGCGTTACATATAATACCAATTATATGCTACGTGCCGCGAGTTGCGCAATGCGCCTTTTTAGGCACAATACGTCTTTTTAGGCGCATTAAGTTTCCTATGCAAGGTTTACCTGATGTCAGTTTTTGGAAAGGATTGGACTTTCTGGCGTACTTTACACTAATTTAATGCGCCTAAAACTGGCGTGGAAACACCACTTTGCTGACATGTCATCCTAAATGCACTGCAGTTGTCTAGAACATAACTTGTAAATCCTTCCAAAATACTCAGCTCCAGCATCAAAGTCCAGATGTGTTTGAATAATAAGTAAGCTTCATTGTAATCCATTAAAAACATGAAAAATCACACAAGTCAACATAATTAAAAACGAAAACTTGAAATGTGTTTGTAGATCCACATTATGTGATTTAAATACTTTAAATACTTTATCATAAAGTTTGATGCTGGAACTGAGTGTTTTGGAAGGTTCTAATTCTGAATAGTAACAATGTGAAACTTAGGCCGTATTCACACGGCTTATTCCCGACGGATTTGTGAGCGCAACCCGGGCTCACAAACCGCCGTAATAAGGGGCGGGACGGGGGAAGGGCGGCAGCGCGGCGGGGGCGCCGCTCCCCGGCCCCATAACTTGCATTATCCAGGGTGCGTATTGCGCCTGGATAATGTGCATGTCACTTTTCCCCCCGCCCGCCGATTCGCCAAGCGGGGAGGAGCGAGGGAATCCACTTTCTCTATGAGAGCATGATTACCGTAATGACTCCGACGGATTGGCGCCGTACTGCAGCGCAAATCCGGCGCGCATTACGGCGCCAATCCGCGGCAAAATAAGCCATGTGAACGAGGCCTTAGGATTCACAGGAGCTCTTCTTTTCTTGTCTGGTGTGTGGCTAAAATTAGGTGTGGGAACTGGGGTCTGAATTAATTTAGGGATCTGGACTTGGGTCTGAAGTTATGTTACTTTATTGTCTAGGGATCAGCAGCAGAAGTGAGAAACTGTGATAATTTTGAGTGTTCAACAAGAAAATGCTTTTCTGGCTCTAGAGTATGTCACTTGACAGGTAGCATTTAGTATTGTAAGCACACTGCAGAACTACAGAATGTTTTTACTATTAGGCCTCGTTCACACGGCTTATTTGAGCACGGATTGGCGCCGTACCCCCGCCCGGATTTGCGCTGCAGTACGGCGCCAATCCGTCCCTGCCCATTACGGTAATCCACTGCTCTCATAGAGAACAGTGGATTCCGTCGCTCCTCCCCGCTCGGCGAATCCGCCGCGGGGGGAAAAAGTGACATGCACATTATTTACATTGTCTATGGGGCCGGGAGCGGCGCCCCCGCCACGCTCCGGCCCCGCCCCCGTCCCCGCCCCTTATTCACGGCGGATTGGTGAGCTCTATACGGCTCACAAATCCGTCGGGAATAAGCCGTGTGAACACGGCCTTAAAGTCTAAGCAGCCTCTTAGAAAACAAAAAACGCTGAAAAAATGGATGTTTTCGTGTGCTGTGTAGGCATAGCCTTAGGCTATGTCTACACTACATCGGACAAAAAAATTGTCCGGCCATAATTTTCCGATGCAGGACCACGGTTTTTGTCACGCTTTGTACAAAAACCGCGGTTGCTTCTCGTTTTTTTGCCGGAAAGACGGCAAGAAAACTAAAAGCGCCGGCGTATAATACGGCGCCGCCAGAAGACGGTCAGTGGAAAGACGAGCTATCTTTTCTATTGCTGTCTATGGGGCTGCAGGGACGATCATATCTTCAGCGTTTAAAAAAAACTAAAAGCACAGAAGATACGATCTTAAAGCTGTGCAGTGGAGACATAGCCTAAAAGTGCCGAAAATACGAGCGTAAAGCAATGCAGTGTAGACATAGCCTAAGACTTGCTGCAGCCATTGCGCATTGCTTTGGTATACTGTGTTGGTAGATTCACAGAAGGATGTAGCTTGCAACAGATGAATGTTGAGACATACTCCAGTGGGATCTCCTGTATTGGTTTGAGGTCCCAAGTCTTAGCAAGGACAAGTATGGAGTATTTCAATTCAGTAAAAGCCATCAGTAAAAGCCAGAGGTTATCACGTATTACAACAGTATTGATAAAACTGCCCTAGGGTATCTATATTTAGAAGTGCAGTTTATTCTGCCTGCGTATTTAACTTGTTTTGATCACTCAGTATCAGGAGATTGGGATGTTGAGATATCCATTTAGCTCCTGCTGTTAGCTTTGCTTTGTGAAAGATGGGTAAATTGAATTTAGATGGGACTGCTGGATTCACTGCAGAAAGCAACCTCTGACTGCACACTACAATAAAGTGCAAGTAAATATCACCAAGGTAAATATCAGTAAATAAAGTAAATATCACTTTGCCATTTGCCAAGCCTAGTTCTATCATGCTATCATCTCCACAAATCTTTCACCATCCACTATCATCACAAAATCTTTATATAGATAGCATTTTTGTATGTTTACTATAAAATAATCAAAACATTATATTAAATACTTTATATTATAAAAATATAATAAGGTAAAGTAATTTTCAATAAAGCAACCTAATATTTTACAATGTTAAAAACTATGGGAGCCCTGTGCCACAGTGATAAGATCTTATAACAAGTCTCTTGGTGCTTGGAGGTGGTAAGCACCCTATGAGTTAATTGAAAACATTATTCCCATTGGGGAATAGTAAAGGAAAGGCCTAGTTCACTTTCCCAGCGTTGACAAAAAAGGGGAAGTAGCCTGGATTGGTCAGAAAGTAGTAACTTGTATATAAAAGACAAAGAATGTCTTGTGCTCATGGAAGATACAAAAATCCTTTTCTTGAATGTGAAAACAAACAAAAAAAAACTATAGGAGCTAGAACATAAGAGGGGGTGCGAGATGATGTTATTTCTACAGGCTGATATTGGTATGAGGAGCTCAGGCGTGACTACCTCACTGAGAACATTGTGCATTAACAACTCAACATAGTGGGCTTTACTCAGAAAAGGCACTATAAGCTTGACGGTAACACATGAAGAAGTGCATAGATATTGGTGGTACTTATTAAGAGGCACCATTCTTTTTGTAATAATTACAAGCCAGCAGTTTTGATGTGGCAACACAAATTAACAGAGTCTCTGTCCCCTGCATCAGGACCACAATATACTCAGTCTCAAGCACTTGCATTCCCTGCTCCATAGTACAATACAATACAGTAAAGCACTGTACCAGTTCTACCCACTTGGATGTTACAGTTATCACTATGTAGGGATGGCACCAAATTAATATGGTGTCCGAATGATGCCATGGCTTATAGAAAAAGTTGTGCTTTCCCAGCCATTCAGATTTATTAACAGTTTTTTCTGGAGCAAGCTGTAAATCCCTCTGTATAGGCAGAGAAAATTAGAACTTACTTCTCATAGGTCTTGGCTTGTATAAAATGCAGAATCAAATCATAAAAAATATATATCCTTAAGTTTCACATTTTGCTCTGTACACTGCTGCCCCCAGATAAGGTAATAACAAAAACCAGACAGTAGGGGTGGATTAATGCATGGGCCCTGGGCCATATTAAGAGCTCGTGGCCCTCACTGGTCTGCAGTTTTCAAATGGTCAGACACTCACTGCATTGATATGATAACTAAGCTTTCAGCATAGATATGGTAATATCATATACACTACATAGATCTGACACTTACTGCATAGATATAACATAACCAAGCTTTCAGCATAGTTATGGTAATGTAATATAATATACACTACATACAGCAGATATGATAACAGAACAAATCTTACTGCAAAGATACAATAACAGAACAAGATACGGTACTATTATCAAACTTACTGTTTAGGTACTGTAAAAGAACCATACATACTACAGAAACAAGATATGGTAATACAATATCTGAAGGGAAGTGAAGAGAAGCAGATCACGGGCAGCTCAGGAAAGGCAATTGCAGGGGCAGGTAGGTACATATAATGTTTTTTTCTTTCATTTTATCACTCTGGCCCCATTTCAAATTAATTTTCTTCCCCTGGACAACCCCTTAAATAGGACTATTTTTTGTGGCACGCTACACTGCAGACATCCACCACGTCAAGTAGGGAGCCTATTATTAAAAAGTAGTTGTCTACTTTCCGGTGACAGGGCGGACCAAGCTGAAGTTTTGCACTAGGGCCCATGAACCTTTAGCTAGCCCCTGAATGTTACATAGTAAGGTCTCTTGCACACCACCTTTCTTGGATTCTTTTGTAAACTATTATTTTACCTAATAAAATGGTTCAAAAGTATGGTGACATCATCACACCCCTCCCTGCTCCCTCCTGAGTCATCATTATCATTCTGTGTGAGCAGTGTGAGAGAGAGGATGTCACAGCTCTGCGGACCTCCTGCAATGGTAGAGCTGTCACCTCCCTCCCAGGCTTCGATCCTTGTAACCAGACACCTGCCTTGCTGTAAATAGTTATACATACAGCCTTAAATGATGTAAAAATTTGAGAAATGCACTCTGCTCCCGCCTATTTCATCAGGCAGGAGTTAGAGGGGGAACTGAGTGTATAAGGCTGTGTTTCTATGGAGAAGAGAGTGAATCTAGCAGCTAGAGATTGCCAAGAACCTTCACATAGAGCTGTAATTGTGAGAAGGGCAGAGAGGAGCTCAGGCAGCCTTTATTACACAGCTCAGATGAAAGTGAAAGACACAGACAGCAGTCAGCACAGAAAGCCAGTTTCATTTTCATTTTCACACAGCTCAGAGGGAAGAGTGCAGGACAGCCAATCACAGCACAGGCGGCATGTCTCAACAGCGTCTAAACTATATTTCAGGCAGCCAATCACTGCAAAGGGAGTGAGGCCCCAACCCCAGACTTCAGATTTAGCTCTAGACACTCACAGATTAGCTCATAGCTATTATACTAAATGATTTAGATAATACAAACCAATTGCAAAAGTGCTTATTTTTACTGTCCCCATCATTACAGATATGATCTTTGTAGTGAGAAAACCCCTTGAAGATTACCATCATTTTTGTCCAGGCCAATTTCATTAGTTTGTTTTTTAAAATTTTAATGTTGACCAAAATTCAACGCAATGTCTGATTTTCAATTGTTGATTTTCAGTAAATGTTAATTTATTATTACTTTAATCAGTTTCAGGTTATTTCAGTGACCATTGTGGGTTTTTCTTTCTTTAAAGGAAGGGTACCATGTCCACATGTGTATGTATACATATATTCATGGATGGAGTAGCAAGTGCAACCTAAACCAACCCACCACCAGTTGAGCACTTAACCTCAGCAAAGAAAAGTCAGCTGTAGCCTAAAAAGGAGAAGTGTAGCATCTCAGGTTGGACGAGTGTGTGCAGCCATCAGACAGGAGTTGGCACTGCTGGGGATACCATGTGGCCCTTTGATGTCTGCTAACTGTTAGTGCAGCTTAGTTGCTTCTAAGCTATTAAGATGGTGGCCGTCCAAATTGTCCACACTATGATTTGCCATTGCCAGGCAGGATCATTTTAAATTCAGCATCTGCCCAAATCATAAAACTTTAGAAATATTTCTCTTCTCTGCACAGTATTGTAATTGTTAGGCCCTGTTCACACGGCTTATTCTGCCACGGATTGGCGCCGTACTGCGCGCCGGGTTTGCGCTGTTAGTACGGCGCCAATCCGCGGCAGCAATTACGGTAATCCACTGCTCTCATAGTGAACAGTGGATTCCGTCGCTCCTACCTGCTCGGCGAATCCGCCGCGGGGGGAGAAAGTGACATGCACATTATTTACGGCGCGGACGCGCCGTAAACAATGCATTGTGTATGGGGCCGGGAGCGGCGCCCCCCGCCGCGCTCCGGCCCCCCCCCGCCCCCCCCATATTCACGGAGGATTTGTGCGCTCAATACGGCGCACAAATCCGTCGGGAATAAGCCGTGTGAACACTGCCTTAGGGTATGTTCACACAGCGTACTTTTGGGGCATACTTGTGGAGTGTACTACTTGGCGTAATTGTGCTGCAAAATCTTGAAGTTCTAACCTCTAGGATTATAAACTTTTCCAGATTATTTCCTATTCAGGACAGTTTCTGTACATAACCAGAAAATAGACTTACCTACACATTCCATGTTCTTGATGTTAATAGATGATGTTCTTGAAAATGTTCTCAGCAAAGCTTTTGTATTAGAAGTATCATCCTGATAAGCTATGAAGCTTAAAATCTACCTTTTCTTATGTCTAGTAACCTATTCCCGACATAGGATGTACTGACTCCATTTAATCAGAATTTTAACAAACTGGACAATCTCTTTAAGTGGTATTGGGCTTTGTCCTATATCTGATCCTTATATACAATAGTGTTGCCTTTGGTTGCCATAGAAAAAATAAATGTTACAAACCATTTTCTTTTCACAGAATCAGATTTTTTTTCGTCCTTTTGGGTAGCATATTGTTAACTTGAGTTTTGTTTCCAATTGCTATTTAAAGAGTTGCTTATTTGATTGATTATTCATTTACATCATTCTGTCCTAACTAGGTGAGGAGATACGTAATCTATTTATACTGATTTATACTGATTTGCAGGTTCCTCTATAAGTATCCTTCTTCCCTTCATTTCAATGTATGCCACCTTACAGCATCATTCGCATGTTAATTTGTTGCACATTTTTGCAAGAAAGTGCAGTGCAGTGAAAGTTAATTGACTTTACCACACAAAACCATACATACTGTATGTATAGACATTCACAGAACCAACTTTTTTAGTTTTGGAGGAATTGGATGCAGAGCCAGTAGTAATATAATACAGGATGCACAGACAGCATTATTACTGGACTGTTAGGTAAACTACAGTTAAACTTAACTTTTATGAATAAATAGTATAAAATACAAAAGTACTCAATTAGGTTAATCAAAATCCTTTAAGACACCCTCCACCCTTTGTACCACCCTTTCACATCTGAGCTCCAACCACATTTCTTACACTTACCTCTGTTAGACATCTATTGTACATCCTTTATTTGCCGCATGCCGTCTGTAAGTGCTATTAATCAATTCTGCAGATGTCATGGCTTAGACTATTGTATTTCAATAGTCTTTTATCTTACTTGCATTGTGACTTATTTTCCTGATATCAGCATCCTAAAGCGATTACTTTGCTAAGTTGCCATTTGTCCTTTCTGCCAATCTTTGTGGCTATATCTTACTACAACATAATGGTACCATTTGTTCCTTAGCTTCCTAGATTGACCTCACAAACGATGGGGAAAACATGATATCACATTATTTATTTAATTTAGTGCCAATTATCTAATTTGGCAAAAACTTGGCTCTGTGTGATGTGTGTGCAGGCAGTCCCTGGGTTATTAATGGGATACGGACTGCAGGTTTGTTCTTCTTAAAATAAATTTGTATGTTAATCAGAACAGGTAAATTTTTTTATGTAACCCCAGACAAATTTTGTTTTGTTTTTGTTTTGGTGCCCCTGTGAGTACATGTGTTTAACATGTTTGGTGTGACATGCAGACCCTTGTAGTTCCACAGCAGCTGTCTGTACACAGTTGCTGCTGTGGAACTACAGTTGCCAGCATACCACAGTACACATGTTAAATATATGTATGAATCGGAGTATCTCAACAGGTTATGATAGCTGGTTGTTAGGGCATTTAGGGGTAGGCCTGAGGTTAGATTCCCCTTTTAGGTGATAGGTAGGTGGTAACTAGGGGGTCTGCTAGGATTTTGTTCCTTAGAGATTATCCTAAATAAAATACTTTTGCATTTCATGGTATTTATATTTCTGTACATGCTGAACAAATTAAAACTTACAATATGCCCTTTTGTATATTCCCCATTGAATGCCGATTTACTTCTGGCTCGACTAGAAGACTGTTTAAATTCTGTGGCAGATAGAATCTGCAGTGCATAAAAAAGGCCTAAAGGCTTTTATTTCTTGCATCAATGAAAAACTATTGAAAAGTATATGCATGCATGAAAAGCTGCTTTCATCCACTGAATCATATATCCCTATTTGACCATATGAAATGTGGGAGATATGCTAAATCTAAAGTCATCTGCCTCCCATAGAGTTAGGTTAACATGTATCAGGTCAGCATGTGTTTCTTAAATTAGAATACAATACAAATTTCCATATCAGTGAATTGATTTATTACAGAGGTTTTTCTGTGTATACAGTATTTTTGCAGTAATCTGTGTGATGACCTGCAGATAGCAAGGGATGGCTCGAAACAAGCTGAGCTTACTGTATATCAGGCAATGGCCTACTGCTCATACAAGCTGTGTTGTTAGACAGTGTAATCTGAATGTGCATGGATGCTTTCCTAGAGCAGCTGACGGATAAACACATTGAGATTAGTGGACAAATTGGATAATGATGTCAAAGGGAAATGCTGACCTTCTGCAAACACACAACCCACATTCATTCTTACAGTTTACAGGCCTGCATGTGCTACCAGAAAATGTGTAACCTCTTAAAAGATATGCCTAAATAATTCTAAATTGTACTGTTATAATAATATTTAAGTATATAACTAAATTGTATGTGCAATTCCGTAACTTCTGATTGTCACAAAAAAATCTGTTATGTAATCCAAACATGCAGCATCCTTTAGGCCATGTCCCCATGGCACAGTTTTTCAGCAAACTGGTTTTTTAACCAGTTCTTGGTTTTGAAAACTGGCTGCAAAGTGGCTGAAAAGCTTTTATACGAACCTTAATGGAAAATCCGTGCAGCGGTCACCACTGCCGGCGGTTCGAAAAACATAGAACATGTTCATTCTTCCGTCCGGTTTTCGGACGGAATATGAAAATGCTATGTGAAGGAGGAGGGCTAACCGCGGAGAAAAGCCGTCCCTTTGCGGCCGTGTGCACGGCACGAAAACAGGACAAATACCAGTCGGATAACCCGACCGGTGTTTGTCCTGTGCCGTGTAACGGCCCCTTAGGCTGAGTCCGCACAACAATTGTAAAATACTGGTTGGATTGATGAAGCGCCTGTGAAAGAAGGTGCGAAATGTGTTAGCTTTTAAGTTTGTTTTAATCAAGCGAAGGATAAACCCTTTGCTTTTTTAGACAATAAACCGTTTTCCTTCACCAAAACCTCTGGCGTCTTTGATTCCATGTGCGCCGGGATCCGCCATTTTGTCTACAGAGTCCAATGGTATGTTACAATCAGCTTTCATTTTTTTAGCACAAATTTTGTGGTCAATTTTCAAATTCGGCCGGCCAATTGACAATGAACAGTACATTTTTTGTCGGAAATCTGACCTCAGAAAATCAGCGCTGTGTAGATCACAGCTCAGATTTTCATTTGATGTCTATGGGGATGGTTTTACAGTCGGATTTTGACTGATTTCAAATCCAAAAGCCATGTCAAAAGCCAACTGGAAAACCTTGCTGTGTAGACGGGCCCTAGAGAATAGCTTTTCCTTTGCACTTGTGTATTTTTAGCAAAGTAAGTGAAAGATTTAAAAAAAAAAAAAAATAGATATGGAGTTCCTGTCTTTTTTTTTTTACTTATAACCAGCCAAGGTAAAACTTGCAGCTGCAGGCAAGGTTTATAGATATTGGTCCCTTCCCACCATAAAAGTACCAGCCAAAAGAAGCAGGCCATCACATTAGTTAGTTTGCTTCTGACGGTAACATAGTTACATAGTTTGTAAGGCCGAAAAAAGACAGATGTCCATCCAGTTCAGCCCATTGTGCTACAGTGTTGATCCAGAGGAAGGCGAAACCCATCAATTGAGCTCATTTTAGAGAAAAAAATTCCTTCCCGTCTGCGATCTGGCAACCAGAGAGAAAAATAAAAAAACACACCTCCATTATCGGTTGACCCAGTGAGAGGCCTGAATTTGAGGAGACGTCACCAAATTACTCCAGTCTACAGAAGAGAAGAGGTCACCTATGAGTCACTGGATGGAACTGTACGATAATCACCTATATGTCTGCACCTATGGCACCTATCAATTTATAGTCACTGTATGGCAGGAATATTGATATTAGTGTAATGATTTCTACTCAGGAACAGTATGTCAGTACTATTCAGTCACTATGTGGTTGTGATACAGTATGTAGTCATTATGTGGCAGTATCATTTGCTCATGGTATAGCGGTATTATGTGATTAATGTATGACCATTATTTAGAGGTATCATCCATAGAACATTGTATTACAGCTATTTCTATGGATTTCTGCATATATAATACATTACTTTATATAAACACATCCTTATATACCCAGCAGCGCCACTGTTGTGTTGGAAGACGATCTGCTGGAAGAAGCTGGGCATTATTTGGTGTGCTTGGGTGTGGTTAAAGGCATGTTCTGGTGTGATGTCATGTGTTTGGGCATAATTACGGTGTGGCATAGTGTGATGCCATGTACTTTGATATGGTTAGAGGCATGGCTTGATGTGTTCTTCTTCAAAATCTCTAAAAGTTGGGAGGTATGGAATGGTGTGGTTTTTAGAAAGATAAGTGGGTTGTGCAGAAATAAATAAAGGGGTCTTTCCCCCTATAAATAATCCAATCAAATACCAGACACAGCTCATGGGTAAGACTGGTGTGTTTTATAGAAAGATTTTATGTCCAGATTTTATGTCCAGATTTAGAAAAAGCGATCTTTTTCCCCAGAAAGTGTGCAATCCAATTCTACACAGAGCTCATGGACAAGAGCGGTGTGGTTTCTAGAAAGATAAAGGCAAATCCTTTTTTTTAATCTCAGAAAACTTCTTTGAAATGTTTAAGGGGTTACATATTCCTTTCACCTACTGTACTCATTGAGACGCCCAGACATTTCAGAGCTAAGGAATCAAAGCTTTTCCCACTGGCTTTGACAAGTCAGCAATACAAAAAGTACTAATGGATACTAATTCACAGACAGCAAGAATATAGACAATTTAATCAGATGATACTGCCTAGTTAATCAGTTCAGTGTTTTGATGGAAGCAGTGAGCATCCTTAAACCCCGATCTCCCATTCCAATGTATTACCACCTGGACTGGAACAATATATTCTGGTGCCCTAGGCAAGTAAGGCATATTGCTCCCCCCAATTAAAACTTCAGCCCACTCCATACCTCCTCGTGCCCCCTTTTCTACCTGGGATGAAGTGGCACCCTAGACGATCGCCTACCTTTTCCTACCCATCGTCCCAGCCCTGATTACCACTCCTAGAGCTAAGTGACGCTGTTTGATAGTATGCCCAAAATGGGTGCTGTACTTGCAATACTGTTACCTTGAGAAATGAAAAAATATGAAAAATAACATATATGTAAACTGCTTGTATAATTGTATAATTGTTGCAATTGCAGCTTGCTATATTAATAACAACATAAGTCATCAACTGTTTTAATAAGTGATTTTAAGGGTCATTTGAACAATTAAATAAAAAGTTAAAAATACACGAAGGGTGGTTTTGACAGTTTTATAATCCAGAATAACAAAATAAAGCCATCTGGGGTTGTATCTGTAATGACTCTAAAACTCAGAAAACTGAGAGAGAAACTGATATATTTTTTGGATAATAGCTTCTGCTACATAATATGTATTTGCTGCTGAAAATGTGACTTGTAGTGTTAAAGGGGTTGTCTACTTTTAATTGTTCATTTTTATTATATATAGAATAGGAAATCTAACAGTTTTCAAATATACATGTATTGAAGATTCTGCTCCTATGCATTTATTATACTGGTACGGTAGGCCCCTGTCTAGGATTAAAATGGTGTGGCCATAGTATAGTCCAGAATAATGCCTCCCAACTCAATGGGCTAAACATGGCGTAAGTCATGTGACCCACCACGTTATGTGATCCCTGGTAATCAGTTAACACTGTCCAGGTATCTCAAAGGTGAATGGTCGTTTAGTGCAGACCAGAGCTTAGAGGGTATTACTACCTAGAGCAACATGTCAACAATATAGTATCATGGTCCTGAAGCAGCTCTTACATTTTTCTCACTGTCTCATTTTTGGGATTTAACAGTAAACTTTATTAACAACATAACCATATCAATTAGAGACAGTCAGAAAAGTTATACATACATACAGATGAAACCAGAAGATAACATACACTATACAAAACGACATATATGCATGTTTTTCTCACCATCTGACATGAAATCAGAATAAACATTACCTGCTTTAGGTCAATTAGGATTACCAAATTATTTATATTTGCCAAATGCCAGAATAATGATAGAGAGATTTCTAAGGCATTTTTATTACTTTTGCAAAGTCAAAAGTTTACATACACTAGGATTACTATGCCTTTAAACTATTTGGGACAGCCCATATGATGATGTCATGTCTTTGAAAGCTTCTGATAGGTTTATTGGCAACATCTGAGTTAATCCACACACCTGTTGATGTATTTAAAAGCATACCAGAAACACACTGATTCTGTTTGTAATATCATGGAAAAGCCTAAAGAAATCAGCCAAGATATCAGGAAGAGAATTGTGGACTTGCATAAGTCTGGATCACCCTTTAGTGCAATTTCCAGATATCTGAAGGTATCTCGTTCATCTGTACAAACAATTATACACAAGTACAAACACGATGGTAATGTCTAGACTTCATACCGCTCAGGAAGGAGATGGGTTCTGTGTCTGAGGGATGAAAGTGCTTTGGTCTGACATGTACATATCAACCCAAGAACAAAAGCAAAAGACTTTGTGAAGATTCTGGAAGAAGTTGGTAAGATTGTGTCATTGTCCACAGTGAAACGAGTGCTACATCAACATGGGTTGAAAGACCACTCTGCCAGGAAGAAGCTATTACTCCAAAATAAACATATAAAAGCTAGATTAATGTTTGCAAATGCACACAGGAACAAATGCCTACATTTTTGGAGCCATGTCCTATGGTCTGATGAAACTAAAATTGAACTGTTTGGCCATAATGACCATTGTTATATTTGGAGGAAAAAGGGAGAAGCTTGGAAACCTAAGAACACCATCCTAACTGTGAAACATGGGGGTGACAGCATAATGTTGTGGGGTTGTTTTGCTGCAGGAGGGACTGGTACATTCACAAAATAGATGGCATCATTAGGAATACTGAAGCAATTTCTCAAGACATCAGCCAGGAAGTTAAAGCTTGATTGGAAATGGGTCTTCCAAATGGACAATGACCAAAAGCATACTGCCAAACTGGTTACAAAGTGGCTTAAGGATAACCAGGTCAGTATTTTGGAGTGGCCATCACAAAGCTCTGATCTCAAATCTATTGAAAATTTATGGGCAAAGCTGAGAAGGCAGGTGCAAGCAAAGCGACCTACAAACAACACTCAGTTACACCAGTTCTACCAAATATTAATGAAATGTATGTAAACTTCTGACTTTGCAGAAAGTCATGAAAATGCCTTAAATATTCTCTCTCTCTCATTATTCTGACATTTGGCAAATATAAATAATTTTGGTAATCCTAATTGAGCTAAAACGGGTAAGGTTTATTTTGACTTCATGTCAGATAGTGAGAAAAACATACATATGTGTCTTTTTATATAGTGTATGTAAACTTCTGGTTTCAACTGTACACAGACAGTAAACACATATTGATTAGTAATAATTCATTATTCCATGACTATTTTTATTCAGCGAGCCCAAGGAGGTCATGTGACCCTGTTGCTAACTGAATGCCAGCAGTCGCATCATATGCGTTTAGGAGTAGTCACATGACTAACGCCATTTGTCCTATTCAGTTAGCATATGTATGTAATACTGTATTACACAGGACTAATTTGGGGGCCATACCATTCTACTGTGTAGACAAGAGATACTGCACTGGTATTAATAGAGTGTAAGAGCAACTATTTCCTATTCTAGAAATAAAAAAATAAAACAAAAATAAATCTTACAACCTCTTTAAGTACGTGCAAATTAAAATATTCATCCACATAATAAATACACTATGATAATGTTGTTCCTATATTGATGTAGTTGGCACTGTTGGTTTCTATTAAAACCAGACCTTTAGAAAATGTAATCAATAAGAGGAAATGAACAGGAATAAACACATAAATAAATACACACACTATGTAAGATACCAGTATAATATGATGGTAGATAGTGCAGGAAGGGAGCCAACTGGAAACTAGTTCTAGATGTTTACTATGACCCAGTAGTAATATATAATATCTAACATGCACTTCATTCTCTAATATAGATGTTAGGAAACTGTAGTTAAAACACAAGGATGAGTTTTTCCAAGATTCGTATGCTGGAGGGATCTATACCCTATGGGGGCTGTGGTGGAAATGCTGGTAAAGTGAATGGCCAGTTCAAGCCTGGAGGTAACTTTCTTACACTGTCTCATTCCATCAGACAAGATATCCTTATGATGTTACAGGCTATCAAAACAAGTGACATTGATTTGCTTTACATGGATAAAGCTGGAGGGACAATAATATTCAAGGTCTTGCGATTGCAGAAAAGGATTTCCGGGTTACTGTTGGGTTTTGCTAAGATATAGGAACACCATTGTGTAGATAAATTGTGGCTACAGCTGTTTCCTTGTGATATTAACTATTAAGAATTATAATCCATGTAGCAGAGATTAAATGAGGATGAAAGTGTCTGATCATGTCAAGGAAAATATAAAAGATATGGAATATGCTACTGTCAAAGTACATTGGAACTTAATAAACCTTCACTGCAGGAAGCTACCATATTAATACCATATTGCTACCGTTCTTTATTTTTCTGTTTTAAAGATAACAAAGTGGGTTTCTGTGTAGGCCACATGCAATGGTATGGAAAAAAACTAAAATGAGGTCAGACGGATACCAAATAACAAGACAGAATATATGAAAAGAATGAATCTGGTAATAGGTACCTTTTAGGCTTGAATATTACTCTGGCATTTCTGGCTTAAAGATTGGACTATCAATTTCCTTGGATTATCATAGACAAAATTGCATCAGATATTCCACTGTGTGCTAGAGCTGTGTGTAGTCATACTTATCTATATTCTACACAACACGTTTCCTTCCACTGTAAACCCAGAAGGATTATGTACTAGTTATATATCGTGCAAAATCCAGGAAGCAGAATCTATTCTATTATTGCACAAATCCTCTAGGAGTAAAGTCATATGATGGGTGCTGGCTCATGCACAAAGGTTTTCATTGTCCATTGGTCTGGAGACTTCTTCATGTTGCACAACAGTCAGACTGAAGCCTGTCAGAGTTCCCCATATATAGGATATCACATTTATAATTTGGGATGGCACACAAGAAGTCAAAGCAGCAAGATTAGGTGGAACAATGGCCTGTGCTTTATGCCATAACAAGTATACTGGGAGGAGGTATGGTGACACCACCTCCAAGATATGGACATTATGGCTGATGTGGGTACCGTCCATTCAAGTCCAGGACATTAGTGGATTATTTCAGGCACAGCTTTGCCAATGCAGCACAGTCAGATGGGGGATATTGCCGTCACTTTGTCAACAGTCAGCGAGACATCATGCGAACAAACTCTGTATGGAATAAATACAAATTAAAAATCAGGTTAAATCATAACTTTTGGATTACTAATCACTATAGAATTGCAAATCCCTACAGCCAGCCACATAGCACACAATATTTTCTAGCATAAATAACTTAAAATATTCACAAACAAAGCTCTAGCCTTCCTGATATTGAATGAAGTCCTGAAGAATCTAAGAACATCTCCACATTTAACTAGTTGATATCGAACAACTGTATAATATTAACCTTCAAAGTCCACTTGTCCATCTCCATTCAGATCGACATCAAGTATTATATCTTCTATATCCCTGTGACCAACTTGTTGCCCCAGGAGCTTTTTCATTGCTTCCCTTAGTTCACTTGTGCTAATTTCTCCATCTCCATTGGTGTCGAACTGAATGTAAGTGCAAAAGATCCTTATTAGATAAATGACTAAATAATTCAATAAGCAGACCTACTCACTCCTATAAATGACTACAGTTTGGGAGACACTTCAGACAATAAAGAGAAGGGTAGAGGATGGATAGGTTGGTGGGAGTTAAAGCATTTCTTACCTCCTTAAAAGCATCCCGAAGCTCCTTCACGCCAATCATATCAGCTGTCTCTGCAAGTAGCTTAGGGCCCATTAACTCCACAAAATCATCAAAGTCCACATGACCTCCAACTAAAGCAGAAAAATATGGAAAATTCAGTTCTAGAAGTTATAATCCATATAAAATATAGTTGATACCTATATGGGAAATCAACTGTATGCTATTAGATGATGTCTAGTGTGACTTTAACAAATGAGATATTAAATGTTATAGCTATTATGTTTTGGCTGCTATAAGATGTGCACTATGTTGTAAAAATATAGTGACCATAACTCACGGTTCATATTGATTTGCTGAGACAGTTCTATTAGTTCCATCTCTGTTGGCATGTATCCCATGGTCCTCATACAGTCCCCAAGATCCTTACAGCTGATGTATCCATCTTTATCTTTATCAAACTCTTTGAAGGCTTCTCTTAGTTCTAAAAAAAAAGCATTAGTGTAAAACTTCGACAGATAATGATTTCTGCAAACAAGAATTCTAGTCACAAATCTTAAATCTGGTCAATTAAACCTTTAGAGCATATGTGCCCTGCAAATATTGACTAAAAATTCAGCCAAGAAAATCTGTGGCTTTGATTCACACATCTGTTCTCAGCTCTTAGAAAGCTTAGAATCTGATTGTAAAATTAACTGGATTCAAATAACACTATTTTTTGACAAAAGGACCCATTGGCCAGTTTTAACTCTTTAACCTAATACCAGCCAAATTCTGAGGTTGTCCACATCCCCTTTTAATATCTAATATGGAGCTGAGGCTAGAAGAAAATAAAATAATAAAAAAAGAGCATAGAACTCCATTCCTGGTGTTTGTGCCAGCAATATGGCTGCTGGTCCTCTTTAAGGTTCTGAACGGTGACGGTTGGTAGTATCACCGCTGCAGCCAATCACATGGTGCAGTAGTGGCGTTCTGTTCAGCCAATGCTGGAGGACATCTAAAGATAGACATAGAGGACCGGCAGGTTCAGCGGTGGAACAAACAACAGTTTAGAGGTGAGTATTGTTTTTCTTTATTTTCTTCCAGCCTTAGCTCCATTTTAGACAGTTATAAAGTGGAGGTGGATTTACCCTTTTCTGCATGAAGCAAAATATTCCTGCCTTGAAATTTGGTAGGAGAAAGCAAATTCAACATGCTCATGATGCTGGGATTCCCAGGGATGATATTTTAGACTCATTTAGAAGAGACAATTTAGCGTCAGACTTCCTATACAATGCAGCATACCAACAGATGAGACTTACAGCCAAAGCTAAGGCCCTTTTAACTGTAGGGAGGGGAATCTGAGGCTCAAACTGTGTATGGCAGATACCACATCTAAGTATAACCTATGTGGCCTTCAAGTCTGGGTGACTTCTTGGTTGGAAGTTGGATAGCATGAGGAAGAGGGAAATCCTCAACCCAGTCCTTTCATGGGAGAGGTAGATAATATAGGGGAAGCAGATATTCTCAAAGATCCCAGTCTTCAAGTACACGGTCCGAAGGTCTTGAGTGAAGAAGCGAAGGTCTTGACACTCTGGAGGACTGACTTAGGAAAAGATATTTGTTCTTGATATTGCTGGTTGGGGTTCATCTTATTTTTTATCAAGAGGCCTAGTTAGCTCTCATTCCATACCTATTTGTCATAGATAATATTTGCCATAGATTTTGTTTCTATTTCCTTAGGCAGGGTAACACCGATCAGACTCCTACCCTATAGAAAGCAGTCTAAGCTAAAGGTCTACCTTCCAGAATTCTTTAAGAGAAAGTTTTAGAGGAAGTTCATATGGAGGAAAAAGGATGTGCTGGAGTCTACTCAAGTCTTCCGAGTCCTGAAGTCTACAGAAAGAGAATGGAGAATGATCATAGACATGAAGTCCCTCAATCGTAGCATAAGAAAGAAAAGATGTTGGATTGAAATAGTCCAATCTGTAGCCATTGTCCTTGAGAGATTATTTCATGGACTAACCTGGACCTAAGGGAGGCATACCTGCAAGTCTAAATCTTTAAACTGTACAGCAAGTTTATGAGAGTTTTGGTATGTCTCAAGGGTTCAGTGACCAATCTGCAGTTTACCACTCTTTCCTTTGAGATCTCCTTGGCCTCTCAATTCTTTACAAAGGTGGAATAAGCAGTGGCTGCAGTCTTAAAGACATAGGGGATTGGTATAGTCCCTTATTTTGGCAATTGGCTGGTAAAAACATCCTAAAGAGAGATTCACCATCTGGTGATGTTGTCTCAGGGCATGCAGCTCTGCCAAGATCTGAATAGATTCAACCTGATGTTATCCAGTGGGCTTTCTGAATCAGTCTTCAGTACCTTTTTACAGCTGGGTGCAAACTCTTCTCTAAAGACTTTTAATAACATCGAAGGTATCTTGATAGACTGGTGCTATGAGACTGGTCTAAACCAACACTGTGCAAGATTCTGGACTTTCTGCAAGATGTCTTTGACACAGGTCTGAGACTTTCAACACTGAGAGTACAAGGTGCAGCACAGTCTGCTTGCCTAGGCTTGTCACTGTCTAAGGATTCTTTGGTCAAAAGGTTCTTCAGAGGCTTCATAAGGGTGAGACCCACTATCTTCAAACCGATCCCTAGTAGAATCTGTCAATAACACTCAAAAGACTTGTGTGGGCAAGGCATCCTTTTGAGCCATTAGAAAGTGTGAATTATAAATTTATTTCCTTCAAGGTGACATTTCTAAAGGCTATCACATCCATCAAGAGAGTTGGAGATTTGCAGGCTCTATCTTCAGCAGAGCTGTACATCATGTTTCTGATATAGTGCCATTGAGATACCCACCTAAATTTAGGCCTAAGGAACCTCTAACAATATAATTCAGGTAATTTTCCTACCAGGGTTCTACCTTGAACCCTACTTGGAGGAGGAATCAAGGCTGTACTCCCTGAAACTTCCTTGTGTTTAAAGATCTATCTGGATAGAACCAGGCAGGGAAGGGAAGCGGAGACTCGTCTAGTGCTGTTTTCAGGGAGAAATTGACACTTTAAGCCCCCCATGCCCACTCTGAGTAGCTGGATTATGAAGGTGATTAAATTGGTATTCATGTTGCAGAATAGTGATCATGTGGTGCTTATTTAATGGACAAAAGGAAATTTGATTCTGTTAAATGCTCATATTTTACTTTAATCAACCATTTTAGGTTGGATACTTGGAAGAGCAGCCGTTGGACAGAATGTTCTGAACTCTTCCAGTCAAATGGGCCTTCCCTATAGGCTTACTACCCCGAAAATAAGACACCCCCGAAAGTCAGACATAGCAGAGATTGTGTTGAATTCCCTAATATAAGGCCCCCCGCCCCCCCCGAAAATGAGACATAGCAGAAATCATTGCTGCAGCTCCCCATACACAGGGCCGTCCCTAGAGGTGGGCAGAAAGAAGGGTGGAGGGGAGGGGACGCGGGTGTTCCCAAGCCCCGCTCACCCCGAGAAACGGCCCTGGGACATATTTTCTTAGCAGAGCGTCATGCACAGGTCCCGAAGTGAAGGATGGGAGGGGGGGGGAGAACAGAGCAATGATACTGACACACATCTCAGAGGATGGCTGATGGGGCATGCTGGAACTTCTAGTTCTACAAGTCCCAGCATGTCACATTTGCCATTCTTTGAGATAAGTCACTGCAGCTGCCATAAAATGTCCTTTACATACATATATCCTATGGTTTGTGACTCTAAACTTTAAGATATACATACACACACACACTAGTATAGCATGCTATAATTTATTTGTGGAAAAATACGACATCCCCTGAAAATAGTGCATCTTTAGGAGCAAAAATTAATATAAGACGCTGTCTTATTTTCGGGGAAACAGGGTACATGCTTGATCCCTAATGCTGCTGGTAGGACATGAGGAAAGTATTCATTGTTGATGTTAATCTGTTTTCCCTTTAGTCGAGCAACACATATATCCCAGCTTAGTGTTAGTGGTCATTTTTCCACCTTACAGTAAACACAAGGGTAGCATGTATTTATATCTTTTTAATTATGAAGTAGTTAGTTATTTAATCAATTATGATCTTATTAAGTGTGATTGAAAACTCCATTTGTTCTGTCAAGAGTGAAGGGACAGCAAATCCCTATTGTGCCGCTGTTATGACAAAGAGTAAATAGGTTAACATTACAAATTAAAGCTTATAGTAGTATCTTTCATTACTTTTTCTTTGCGAATGTGACTGCAATAAAATTAAAGCAAATGAAATTTAAACAGGCTTATAATAGTTCTGTTTTCCATCTGTTTATCCATCACAGAAGTGCAATAATGGGAAATTTATGAGATCAGATTATTATTTACTGAATGCTGTGCACTTTGTTTGGTAGATCAACTTCCTATTTTGCGTAGATACAAAATCTAGCATAATAGTGCAATTTATTTCAAAATCTCATATTGAATTTAGGTCACGGGATAGACTAGTTTTTGAAGAATCAATTTTAATGTATTGTCTATCCACTTAAAAGTGCTCATCCCCAACTAAGATTAAAGCCATATCCCATTACATACAATAAAAATGACATTTTTCCTTATTTCAATCAGTTGCTGTATTCTTGTTTTTTTACAATATTTGTAGAACATGCTAGTAATAGTGGTGTATCAATAGGATTAATCCTACTATTTTTCTCCTGGCATGCTCTTCCCACTAGTGTCTCAAGCACTGTATTTTCACTTTTTTTTACCTCCCTTTTCTCCTCACATCCTCCTTTTTGCTCCCTTGTCACTCATGTTGCGTCAGTTGATGTTTTTGCTCCATGCGGGAAGTACATGCTGCAGAACCTGCATGTTTGCCAGACACGTATAACTGATCATAAGGATCTTAAACTGCTTTGTTTAGACTGGCGTGTTTTGTTTGTATTGAGCAATGTATATAACATGTAACTACGGCCAATAGACATTGCATGTCCTGTTTTAGGGCTTGTCCAGATAGCAGGTTTTTCCGTCGGTATCACAGATGGTTTTTGGAGTGAAAACCATCTGCAAACTGATTGTCAACCTTTTTCATTTACTTAAATAGAAAATTTGTGCAGCAGTCCACACTGCACGGATTTTGCGCCGGACCTTTTTTTACACCGCCGGCGTAACGAAAAACCTGGAATATGTTCATTCTTCAGTCAGTTTTATGGGCAGGAGATGTACATGTCAGTGGTTGAGGGAGACGGGTGAATCCACAAACTGCAAACAGAACCGTCCCCCAAAACCACGTACAAGATGTCAAAATACCAGCCGGATTCTTTTAATCAGAATCTGGATGTTAGTTTAACCTGCAGTGTGGACGCACCCTTTATAGTAGCCCTAGTTAATGTAATATTTTTAACTATTGTTTAAAAACTTAGAGAAGGATCTCTGTAAGCCAAAGCATTAAGCAAACATTTGCTCTTAATGTGCTCTTATATAATGTGATGAGTTTATATAACTCATTTATATCATTTATATAATCATGTCCTTATATGATCAGATATTTTATCATATTTAGCATTTAGATTTATGTTAGTCCAGGTAGTTTCAATAACTAAACTTGGTCTCATAAACAGTATGTGAGTAGCCTACATTCTCTAAAATTGATGTACATCCTTAAATCTTGTCCACTGAAACCAATGGTAGGTAAATAGCTACCAAATTATTCAAAACCCATGTGTCACCTAATATTATTTTAAATGGATGTGTCATGCTCCCACAAACCTTGCTGTACATCTGCCACAGATTTTGGTTCACCTTTTTGGGAATAACCTCGCCATTGCCATTTCTTTGTTTCTGGACACACACGCTGGCTGTCATCTATTTAAAGGGCCAGTGTGTTCTGCTATTCTGAATCCCCCACAATGGTGGGGGATTGAGAATGTTTTCTTACTAGAAAGGTGCATTTTGGAAAGTGATTCTTCTAGGTTCTGACCCAGCTTGACTTCTCTACATCTGCTACATACCCTGACCTCTTAGCTTTTACCCATGATGACTAAATTCTAGCTGAATGATGTTCTTAAGTATTGTCTGTTACACATGTTGACTAAACTCTGCCTGCCTGACCTTCATCCTTTCCAACTGAAAACTTCTCACTATCTAATTAGCTCTGGAAGAATTGTGTCATCTGCCTGTCCTGTGACCACCTACAACACCCAAAAAAATCTGTTGTATCTCAGGCCATGGCAGGCATGCTGGTCTCTCTTCTTTTTCCATTTTAATTTCCTATTCCATTCTGCCCTGAATAATATCAAAGCTAATGCTTTATCTTGTTCCATTGATCCTACTGACCTTTCTTCTGAACCTCAATTTATTATTGATGCAGATTGTAAAATTTCTGCAGCACCAGTTCAAAGATTCCTTCTGGAGAGATAACTCTTCCTTGGCCACATACCCAAGTTGGCTGGCCACTGGGATGTACACAAATCTCTGAAATTAACCTGTCATCATTACAAGTTGCCTCTCTGTCCTGAGATATGAAATACCTTGTGGCAGCATGTACCGCCAAAGTCCCAATGGATTGCTAAAAAACGTACACATTCTTTTTGGACACACATTGCAATGGACATTATTAGTGACAAGCCAAGCTTCTTGGACTGCATGGTAATCAGAGTTGAAGAAGACTGTTTCTCCAACATGTTAAATTTTAGACAATTACCTGGATTATCCAGTATAGCTTGACTATTACTCATCAAATTATTTTTCTGTCTAAACATACTGTCCTAGCTTATTTTGTTAGATAAAAGGGTTCAGTTCTTCTTCAAGTTGTGGTCTGCAATCTTTTGATTTAGAGACGTCAAACTCAATCTCTTCTATGCTCATCAACAACAAACTAATGGACAGCTGGAGTGAGTGAACCAAGTTTTGGCAATCATAAAAATTTAGTTTCCTTTTAACTTGGCAGCGTCTTCTATTCTGGACCAAATTCTTCTACAACAACCATCCTAGAAAGTCCAAAGTACTTTTCATTATTTGTGGACAGCGTCCCAGAACATCTCTTCCAGGCACCATACCTTTGGAAGTACAACTTGGTTTTCTTCTGTATTTGGAAGGACATATAATTTTCCCTCTGTAAAGCCATCTCTCATTTTAAAAACAGAACAAAGTATTTAGGAAAGGAAGCCTCCTCTAGTATTTCTATCCTGAGACAAGTGTTGTTCTCTTCTAGATATCTGCATGATCATTCCTTGTTATAAGCTAGTCCTCGATTCCTGAGCCACTATTCCATAATAAGGCAACTGAACCTTGTGAGCTTTTACAAGAAGTCTCTTGCTGCCCCTGAATCTGTATGTGGTCCCGCTGATTTGAGGACCTCTATGACTTCAATGTCAGGATGTCAAAAGGTAAACGCCTTTATCTTGATTACAAGGACTTTAGTCCTGGGGAGAGATTTTAGAAGTTCGCTGATCTTGTTCTCACCTGCAAATTCTGTCTTCTTCATGGCATAGAAAGAGAAGGGGTAATTATGGAGGTACTTTTACATTCCCACAAAAGTTGAGATTTCACTTTTCCACTCCATTGGCATTTAGGACCCATTCCTGCCTTCCTGTGCCCTCTTAACATGAAGTGCTGTTCTGATTTTCCCAACAATGCCTGGGCACCATATGTCATTTAAAGTCGACTACAAAGGTCTATTTTTGAAAACTATTGTAAGGTTCTGACCTTGCTTGTTCCCAGCTGTTTGCCCTGACCTGTTGTCCATGATGACTAAACTTCATCTGGCCTGACTTCCTGTCTATTTGAATACATCTTCTCCCTTGTTACTGTACTTGGATTTACTAGTCATTGCTATCTGTGACTGCATCAAGCGTAGCGACCTGGGGATTCCCTGAAGTGATTTCAAGCTCTCTGTATAAGGGTTAAAGAGCAAATAAAAGGAGGTCACATAGACTTTGCTCCTTGACATAGCCCAATGCCAAATCTGTATAAACCCAGTGCTAGGTAGGCCTTGTGATGGAATACACAGAGGGCACAAGTAGTTTTTTTTTTTTTTTGCTGGGGCACAAAAAAGATAACTATTATTGTTGGACACAAATGGGACATTATTATTCTTACTTAGTAGGAATACAAAAGAGGCTTTATTATTTTCTGATGGGCACAATAGGGAAAATATTAATATGTTGGGAGACTGCTACTTCGTGAGACACAAAATAGGACATTAATACTATGTGGTGAACAACTGGGAGCACAATTACTTTGTGGGGGGGGAGAGAGAGAGAGAGAGAGAGAGAGAGAGAGAGAGAGAGAGAGAGAGAGATATGTTAGTGGTTGTATTTCAGCTGATGTTATTTGTGGGTTTTCTTTACATTCCAAACAATTTTCCTGGCAGATATGGCCGAAATTTTTGTTGGTCTACCTGACCGTGGTTTGGTTTTTACATAGCCCCTGATTTTCCATCTGTTACTCACAGTTTGAACACTGCTGACTGACATTATCAGTTTCTTGGATATCTTTTTGTATCCCTTTCCTGTTTTATACAGTTCAACTACCTTTTCCTATAGATCCGTTGACAATTCTTTTGCTTTCTCCATGACTCACAATCCAGAAACATTAGTGACAGGAGGAAAGGTGCAAGAGTCTGTCTGGATCCCAGAAACTCGCTCAGCTTTTATGCACACACACTGATTACAATCAAACAGGTCACAGGTGATGATGTTACCTTTAGTAGCCATTCAAACCCATTTGTGTCAACTTCTGTGCATGTTATCAGGTGAAAATCACCAGGGTATGTAAACTTTTGATCAGGGTCATTTGGATGTTTTTGGTTGTCATTTTGACAATAACTGGCTTCACCCAACCACTAACCATGAGGGGAAAAAAAAGTTTTGTGTTATCATTCATATTCTCTGAAAAAATGCCAAGAAAGCAAAAATTCTGCTGGGTATGTAAACTTTTGAGCACAACTGTATATATACACACACTATATATGTGTATCTCGGTATATACATACATACATATAAATATGTCTATCTATATATCACAGACATAAGACAGTATTTATAACATGGTAAGCTTATGTTTTTATATGATAGATAATACCTTTAAATATGTCAAAATTTATGTATGTGTGTGTTGGTGTGCATATATATTCAGTCTCCTAAGTGACCCTGCAATGCATTTGCAGACAGAGGCCCAAAGTTGACTCTTTGCACTTCGGCCCATGTATCTGCATTTGACACTTTACCCTCACACATATCATACTGCTATACTTGTATCCAGTATATCCAACATTTTAACGCAGCATATCTAATAATTGCATGGCGTGACTTGTGAATAATTTTTCATACACTCTAACAGCGTTGATGGAGAAGTCAGGTTACAGCACCACATTAAGCATCTGTCAACGTTTGTCACCAGCCCAAATGAAATCATGCTCGCTTTATGCTTTGATTATCTCCTCTACGTGAGTCTGAATATTAGAAGCATCATAATCAGTGTATTGCTTTTTAATACACACAGTGCCTGGCACAATGTCTTTTACCACAATACAGTGAAAATGTCTACTATCATTGCTGCAAACTAAAAATGGTTGTTAGAGATGAGCAGTGTTAGGATACAATTAAGTGAGTGCCATGCTGTGTATAGATTATGATGTAAGCATAAGCTTTTCTTACTGTTGATGTGTTCATATTATCATAGTTGTACTTGTGTGTATATTATAAATTGCTTACTGTCTGAAGCCAGCATGTATAACTTGCAATCACAATACAGAGCTTTCCAAATCCCTGTTACCACTGCATTACAACTACATTCAGAAACCCTTTGTTGATATGGCAGTACTTAAAGTGGTTGTCTCGCCATGCTGTTTCACAGCATCACAGCCTGCTTTAATCTCTCATTTCCTAGTTCTTCAGCAGGGATTGGCACATCAGCTGTGCTATTCCTAGCTGAACCTGTTAAAGGGACATTGATGCTACATTTTTATAAACAGCAGTGCATAAGGCTAGAGAGTTCTAAAGGGATAAAGTTTGTAAGTGAGTAATATTAACAAGCTCCGTCTTACAGATAAGAAACATTAGGGAATGATGTCACCATTCTGGCCACTGCCTCTGCAGCCTTTTAGAGCAGAGAGAGGTGGTCGGTAACCTAGAAAAGCTTGTATACACAAGCAGGAGATAAGATCTGCTTTAACTATGAAGAGATGCAAAATCAGAAAAGCAATGTATTTTTTTAATAGAACTATGGATATGTCTACACGGCAATGTTAAAATGCCATGGGAAATTCGATGGCATTTTAACATTGCCATACCACATTTTTTTGCATGGTTTTGCGCCAAAAACCGTGGTCGGATTAAGCCAGTCCAGTACACAGAAGAGCAGTAGAATCGACCAGAAGATAGAACATGCTCTATATTCCAGCGGAATCCGATAGTTTAGAAATCAATTGTCAGGGCTAGGCTGTGCTCAGGCTGCAGGGATCAACAGGTGGCAGCAGATGATTCGCAACCCCACCCTGATACACTTGCTGCTGACAGCTCTGTGAGTGACAGATGCCCAGCCACTCCTGACAGGGGACGTGTCGCACCAGCCAATGGGAGGTCCCAGAGGCCGCTCCAATCAGCTACAGGGGCGGTATCCGGGAATCCCATTTAAACTTCCTGAAGGCTGAGTGCAGCGCCTGTGATATTCCTGGCTACCTTGCGTTACTTGTTCTTTATATTGTGTTTTGCTTATCCGTATACCTGACCTCGGCCTGTTCTCCTGACCCCAGCTTGTCTCCTGATTTTGTACCTCGCTCCCGTTCGTGTTTGACCTTGGTTTGTTTACGTTTATCCCTCAGGTTCCGATTTGTGACTTTGGCGTTCCTATTTGATATTGACCCGGATTATCTGACTATTCTACTTCCTGACGGCCCCAGCACTTTAGCAGCGCAGAGACTGTCGCCCAGTTGACGTCTACCGCCTAGGGCAGCACGTCAAGCAGGCATGGACAGTGGGCTGCGTTCCAGTTAGGGCTCACTGCACCTCCCTTGACGTGACATCAATGCTGTTTAGACTACAGCTCGGATTTTCTATTGCGATCTACGAGCACTGGGTACAGTCGGATTTTTACAGATTCTAAATACTGAATCTGCTTAAAAATCCGACCATGTAGACATGGCCTATATCTGTCTTTGCCTACATACTCCATAAAACATTATTACACCCCTTGTATCTTTATTACACTACATTATAATAGCTTTGTATTACTCCCTCTCTTATCCACTGTCATATCACCTGTATATTCTTGCACTCAAATCACAGAAAGCATTACATACTGTTATGTATTTTTCATAAGGAAACCATTCATTTACCTTCTATTTCTTCTGGACGGAGTTCTCTGTCCTAGAAGAGAACATATTGAATCAAAGATTAGATTTAAAGAAGAAAGCAGCAGAGTCAGTGAATGAAAAGGATTAGATGGTTGAAGTACAATAATCTGGACAATAATTACACAGAGGCCAGTGGGTGTAAGAGAAGGACCTTGAATGCTCAACCAGCTAGGTCTGTGTATGCTGCATGCAGCCATTTGTACACAGAATCATATTATCTTCCTTTATTGGCCATTATCACAAAACTACAGTATATTATTGCATTCTAATAAAACGTTGAATATATCTTCTCTTGCCTTGCTAGCTCTGATTCCCTGCCCGAATGTCATCTGACTTTTATGCCACAGTATGTTTTTTTTGTTTTTTTTTACAAAGTCAACAAGATATGAGAGTAAGAAGATTAGTTTGGTTACAGGGTATTAACATTTGCTGAAAACAGCAGTGATGATGAGAAAAAGCTGTTATTATACTATTGAAGCACTGGCATTGTTAGAATCTACCTAAGGCAGCAGAGCATTGTAGAGCTGGGGTGTAAAATGCCAACAACGTGGTTATGCTCAGATGCTGTTCGACCAGTGCTGAATCGATTTTATATTGATTACTGAACCTTTATAGACGAGCATCAGACACGGCACAAGGCATCTTCTAAGTGCTCTTTTTTAAATAAATGATTTGCAGAAGGCATGCCTCTACAGGTTATATTGCAATTCTCTGCATTCCTCTCAGAAATTACAATGCAATTAGAGACTGTTTCATCAGATGGCAAACTATGTCTTGGTAAGCAATAGGTTAAGTTGTGTACTTGTACGTAGCTCAAGACTGGTCCTACTATTACACAGGCATATACTTCCACAGAATTGATGCAGTTTTCTCCAACTTCTTTGTCAGGGATAGGATGATAAATGAGTGAAGGGTCAGATGATGTATGGTAGGAATCTGGTGCTCCTGTCACACAATAATGAGGAAGATGGAAGGGTCAGAACTCACGTACAGGCTGCCGACTCTCAGCGAATCCCTTCCGGAGAAAAATACAGGCTGGGCCCAGCAGGTTGTGCATCACTGCGCAGTTCTGAGCCAAAAGCATAAGAGGTCCCTGAGCACCCTCTTCCCCTGTCTGCGCCGGTCTGAGGCAGCTTCTTTCATCCTGGTGCATCTTATAACATACAGAGTGTTACCAGCACACTGAAGGGTCAACACCACATCCTGGGTTCTGCCTGATTCTTTGCTTGGAACTAGGGGAACTACGAACTCTTCTGGGGTCTCAAAACAATGTGTCCTTAAAATCTAGTATATTTTAAACTACCCCCCCCCCCCCTTAATCCTTCTCTACCTCCATAAGGTCTGTCGTGGTCCTCTGATTCATACAGTCCCTGTTGCTAGCTCTTAACAACGCCACTTCTCCCTTCTATTCTTTGACAATTTTTCTATGTGGTTATGGCTCGGTGTTTGAGCAATTCCCAGTCTCTGTTTTCCTTGCCACCTCTTTTTCCCTCCCTCCCCTGTATCTCCTCTCTATATAAGGAACTGTTTTAGTCTGGTCCTGTCGGACCGTCCAGTCCCACGCCTTTATAAGACATATTTGCCTTGCTCGTCTCTGTGGCCCTTTGGGAACATACAACCAGCTACAAGGGACACACTACAACTAAAGGATACTGTCTCAAGTTTAAAAATAAGAGAACTAGATGCAAATCATATTTATAGATACATAGAGAAAGCAGTCAGGACATTATCGCTCAGCTAAAACCGTCTACAATGAAATAAATAAGCAGGATATCAGAACAACAATGTTTGCCCTGTTTGGGGATGGACCTGGTGCTGATTGCGGTCAGTTTCCTAGATCTGTCATTACACCCTTCTCCTAACTGCTACCTTCCCTTTGTGTTTTTGTTCATCCCATGAACCCAATCTCACCGTTCGCTGCAGGTGTCACTCTATTGGGAGACATACCTTCTGTGAGAGGTTACGAAGAGGAGACTTCACACAATTCCCCATAACACACAATACAAAGCAGAGGACGAGCTTTCCCAAGGGGAGAAAGATAGAGAGGGCAGCAGCCAGCGAGGCATCCCGCACAGTGAGCGCCTCTGAGCCTGGGGGGCAGACTGCAGCGTCCCACAGATTAGACCCTTTGAGCCGCAGATTGTTTCTCTGATAGAGCCTCTGATTACAGCAGATAAACTGCAGCAGAAACTATTCCCTGATGAGCTCAGAGAATCCGGCTAATTTGGAGCTGGTCCCCCTTCCCCCCATGAGCCTTACAGCTTTTCAATGACATGATGTGGGACAGATCAGCTGGAGGCGGACACAGGATTCATGACACTGACGTCGGCGCTGAACAGCCAGGGACCTTCTGATTTTGGGATTTGCCTGGAAACCTTATGCCTTTTTCATGTTAGCTACGTTGCCTCCAAAGGGCCATAATAATCCCATCTGATGTGAATGGGTTAACTCCATTAGATTTCTTTATATCTTATTGTGGTTGACTGTTCAGGGAAGCATGATCTCCAACAGGCACGATGAAGAACGACATGAGCTGTCAAAGAAAGGACAATGTACTATTGTGCCTTTCATAAGAGACACAGGCTGAGCATGTACCACTCATGGCTATGATAACATTTGATAGCTGCATCAAGTATATATTATAGTACCTGCCACATTACAATGACGACTGCAACCTCAAGAAATCTCCAAAAAAGAGAAAATGTTACGCTAGATAAGACTGCGTGCTGGATCTCACACTGAGAATCACAGATCTCCCAGTGCTGCAAGGATTGTAACCCTGATTAACAAGCTGAAAAACAGCCTCTCACTCAGTCCAGAGGTGAATGCTTATGAGGCCGAACATGACCAATACATATATATGTCATCACAAATGAAATAAATGATGCAAGCAATTAGTGGTGGATGGTACAACTGCAACATTTGTTCATTGATTCACTTGGCACCTTCATCTGAATACATCTCATAGAATCAAGACAATTACATTGTAGTGACCCAAATATGTTGTTACTGGTTTTCTATAATGACATTCACAGAAGAGAAATGAGTTTACCGATAATCAGTCTGCATATTACCCCAGTCTACCAATGACACATTCTGCGGGTGTCTGGAGGAGCAGATGAAAGATGAAGACGGCTTTGAGTTGCCAATTATTATTTAAGTCAGACACATCAAATAAATGAATAATGCTGAAAATCAAAATGTGTTGGGAAAATGTGCAAAGATGTGGAAGGAATGCTGAATACTTCCCTAGACTTGATTACGCTCTGTCATAAGCTAAAGCTATATTTAGGTAATAAGAACAATTATCTTCTTGAAGTTGCATTAATAAATATAACACGTGTCTGAGGTCAAACCCAGCAGCTGACTAGAAGAGACTATTACCCAAGTAAATGTCATCTTAAAATCATAAAAAGGATGAAATCTGTACTGTTAAAGAATCGCTATTTTCCATCTATCATCACTGGCAGTGAACCATCTAATCAGGGGATAGATTTTTTTTCACACATGTTATTTTGTATCATTTTATTCTCAGGAATGGTGCTAAAATGCCTGCTCTGCAAGATTCATTGCCTGGCAATTCTGGTGGTGCAGGTTGGTTATGACACATATAACTTTGTGAGATTCCTTAGACCTTGTATGTGGGAACTTAAAGGGGATTTGCCACAAAGTAAAGTTGACGTGGGAAGATTGCAAATGAAATAACAAACATTTTCACAATTCATTATTATTAAAAAATTCTGCACCATTTTTGTTTTAGCTGCTCCTTTAGTGATCCATTGTTTACAGCTCATCTCCAGGGGATACGACCAGGGCTGAGAGCTCCTCAGTTCTGATCAGACATACTCAGACATCACTTCTCCTCTCAGGCAGCTGCTGAGTATTCAAACCTCAGGTGCTGTCATTCTACTCCCGTCCTCTGTACTCCTTAGTAATTAATCAAACATTGCAAATAAATCTAAAAGAAACTCAATGAGGTATGTGCATACAGAGAAAAAAAACCCCACAGGTCTGGTTCCTGCAGGGATTTGAACCTAGGATCCTTGTGCCTGGAGGCAAAAACTTTACCTCTCAGCTACTCACAATGCTTTACATAAACAGACCTTCTTTGACTACAGTGAGGAAAGGCATAGTGAAGTCACCCTGGTCACGAAAAATTTTTAAA
>JAODAL010038698.1:0-38897 GCA_025379985.1 Phyllomedusa bahiana
GGGGGGAAAAACAATATTTTGGCGCTTCCCGCGAGGCTGTTTGTAGAAGTGGATGAGCCAAAGTCCCCCTTGCTTCAGCGCGTACTTTCAAAACCCACAGTGTACTGCGGTGTGTACATTACTTGTGGCAGTTCGCCAAGTGAACATACCCGAAGGGTATGTTCACACAGCGTATTGTGGCACATACCTATGAGCACCACTATACACCTACTGTTAGAAGTACGTGCTCTCCAGCACATAATTTCAGCAGCGCTCCGGCCCACCTCCCATCCACTTTCACTTTTCTCCCTGAAAGAAGTGGTGTGTCACTTATTTTTATGGGCAAGTACTGTGTGCCAGGGAAAACAACAGGTAATCATAACACTCACCGATATGATTTTACCGAATTTGTGGGGCGCATCTTGGGCGCATTACAGCTGTGTATGTTCACATGACGTAACGTCTGACCGTACTTCGACACGTAATTGCGCTTCAATACACCCAACGTACGGGCCGACATTAGGGTAATTCATAGCTCTCATTGAGGGTTATGATAACCTGTTCTGGGGAGAATAAATATCAGTGAGCACTTCAGAGGGATGCCACAGTTTTTTCTCTGTTTTTTGCAGGAAACCATGGCCACTAAATAGGCTGTGGGCCTTACCAGCTGCAGTGTGGCAGAATCCCAGGCTTCAAAGTCTTCCTCTTCCTCTCTTCCTGGGGTCTGATAAAGGTTCAGACCATGGATCTAATCACCAACTCACACTCTCACCAGAAGAGCTCCTATAACTTAATCTAAGGCCTATTTATTTACTTGTTGGGCAGCTAACTCCAACCTACCCCTCCCAACATGGCAATTTACTCTTAAAGGGGTTTTGCCACGATGTAATGCTGACGTGGGATCCTCCAAAATGGGTATTTAATCACTTTTCTAAATATATGTGATTAAAAAAATTGCAGCCTTAGAGAGCTACAGGCTGCCTTACCTGCCCTTAATTACTTAAAAGCTTACATTAGATACGACCTGACAAGAGCTGCTGGCCGGGCTTGCGCAGAGCACACTTCTTATTTGATGAAATGGAGCTGAAGAAACTTTCAAGGGACTGGGGAAAAATATGTTGTCTTTTGTATAAAGAATCCACTAGTTGTAGTGTGATTATCTGAGTAGATCCCTGTTTTATCTGATGACAGGGAACATGAAGGAGCTTTCAAGAGGCTGAAGGAGCTTTCAAGCTGCTGTGGAGAAAGGTGTTGTCTTTTGTATACAGAATCCACTAGTTGTAGTGTGATAATTTGAGTGAAAATTGCACACGATCTCTTATGCATGGCTCTGTGCTCTGACCAGCTCTCTCTCTCTCTCAGCTGAGCCGTGGCTTGTTTATGTTTGCTTCTTAGCAGATAAGGCACGTCCTGGAAAAACCCCTTTAACTCCTCCCCGATGGCTGCATAACTGTTACATTTACAGAAAGCAATAGTATCATCATGATTTAGCAGATCTCAAGTGCAATCACATGTCATCACCACTCAGGGCATGACCCCCGGCAGAGGAAAATAGGTCGGATTATAAGGTATTTGTCCGGTTTGTGTGCCGTGCACACGTCCGCGGGGGGTGGGTTTTTTCTCCCCCGATGACCCCCCCCTTCCAATTACCTTGCACTTATTCTGTCCGAAGAATGTGCATGTTCAATGATCTTCAGGCGGCCCGCGGGCGGGAAACCCGTGCAGTGGGGACTGCTGCAGGGTTTTTCCCCAAGCCCCGTTGTGTCGTTTGTGGCCCGGGTTTTTTTGACGTTCAAAAAACCCAAAAAGTCTGTAAAAAAACCGTCCGCAAACCCTGCCTAGGGCATGCATCCCGTTTCAAAATAGCATTTTTTCCCCGTGCTTTCCCAAAAATTGGTTCAACACAAATCACTAATCATATCCCAGTAATCCCCCAGGACAAGGGGTTAAACTCCTGTGTACTAAAAATCAAACAAGGGGATCAGTATAGGGGGGAACAAAACCTATGTCTAAAAACAAAATCACTTTGGAAATTTGGGGCACGTTAGTTGTTTCCTCAAGGGTGACGGACATCAACCCCATAGTTTTAAGAGGCCCGGAAACACATTTCCAATCTGGCCTAAAAAAGATCCCTAATTTCTATTCCACATATCTGTCACCCCTAACAGGGCACTCACAAGCACTTTTTTGTATATTGTTGTCGGGGGGGCAGGTTCATCCACTTTTATGTAAACCACCCCTATTTATGTTTTAAAATGGTTTGGGCCCTTGTAAAACCCCAAACACTTCTCACCCTTTTTTTCACCCATACACCCCAAAAGATTGTAAGCTCTTGGATCAGGGCCCTCACACCTGTGTTTCTGTGTAAGTTTACTTTTTAATGTGTAATGTCTGTACGTATACCCTCTAATTTGTAAAGTGCTGCAGAATATGTTGGCGCTATATAAATAAAGATTATTATTATTATTATTATTATTAAGTTAAATAGTCTTAAAATGGTCAAACTGTAAAACAAAAGGGAAGGAAGAGATTCAAGGTGCACCACTAACCCTCATTAGTCCCTTACTTAGCCCTTTTTCACCCGAAGTTTAGCCTGCAATGAGAGCTATGATTACCTGCTGTTTTCCCAGGCAACAGCACGCGCCAGGAGAAAGAAGTGACATGAATAGGGGCCGGGCCAGAGGGTAACTCTGTGGGATTGTGGGACAGCCTCCTTGTGTTTTCTAAGTAAATCCCATGCATGACAGTTGTAAAATGTCTTTCTATAATTCTACTGTTTGGCCACAAGGTGGCCGCTATTCCACTTTCCAGTATATAGTGCAAGATGATGAGTGGACACCATGGTATAAATAAGAGACATGGAGCACATGAGTAGCAGGCCATTTGAGAACAGCTGTGATCCTGGAGGAGCACCGACGAGCAGACAGTTGACAGCTAAAGAACTGGAGCCAGGCATTCACAGTCCGTTCCATGAAGAGGAGATGCCTGTCCTGTCTATACAGACGCCATCGGTGCAGAGAGGGCGAGAGACACGAGAACTCCTGTGACAAGAAGTGACAAGCTGCAAAGATCAGAGAGGACTGGTCTGCAGCCGGACCATCCACAAGGATCTTGACACTTGATAACCAATTCCGGCCATCTCAATGTAACCTCAGCGAGTATGCGTGCGACGCCAACGATTTCAGGACTGTGAGAAGTGCCTGATATTAGTTTAGTTAGTTAGGCTCGTTTACAGTGCCAAAGGAGGGTTTTCCACAAACATCCTCCTGTTTCATGAGCGTTAGAGACTAGTTTTAGCTAGTGCACCATTAATCTACTGAATCCGGTTCATCCTGCGAGGGAAAGTTTGGATGACAGCGTGTGTATTGGGAGGGAAAGTTGTAAAATTCATTTAAGGCTGTGTAAGCTGCGTGCAGCAAGCCACGACCCCTTGCAACTGACCTCCAATACACAATTAGTTCCCATTGAGGTAGATATACGGTATTAGAAGGTAAAGGGGGTTATCTGCCTTTCCTGGAACCACCCAGCGGATAGGTAAAGTTACCGGTCATCCAGAGAGTACACTTCTGGCGTCGAGCGCTGTCTGCAGCACAGTTGCCCTCAGGATAGTGTATTTGTAAATTTGTGTTTGATGGATCTGTTCATCAACTTGTTTCCAGAAAATTCAGTAAAACAAAACCGTTTGTTGAGGCTGGTGTTTTGGAGTCGTAGTTCTTTGTCCTTGACTTCGCTGTATTCCGAAAACCTGCACCCTCGGTACTTCCGCTTACAACTTGGCGTAGTCCGTTTGCAGATACAGCGATCGGTTATGGAGCTTCGGCGGGAGATACTTCCCCCGGCCCCCCCCGTCGGGGTCAATGGCGCGCCCAGAGCCAAGCCTCAGGGTGCCCCATACAGAATTATACACCCAGTGGAGTTATGTCCCTTTAGGCCACTATTGCAATTTCCTCCCCAAATTTGAGTGACGTGAAAAACATGACACTTGCAGGACTGGACAGAAAGGTGCATAGCAGCAATTTAAAATATTAATTTGTAGCTCTCTAGAACATGGGGCAAGATAGCCCTGGGGCCTTGGAGGGGACGTAGTCGGACAGTAATGGTGCGACCTTGAGGTTCCTGAAAGGGACACACATGGAGAAAATAATTCCCTCGCTGTTGTGGAAGAGGCCCCAGGGTGGGATTTCGCCAAGTGTGACTGTTCACCTGAAAAGGTTTAACTTCTTCAACCGAGCTGCAAAGAGAGGTTGAGACCCTCATGCACAGTATCTCTACCCCTGCAGGAAATCATTGAATGAGATAAGGCGGCTAGACCCGTGGCTATCCGGCGGCCTTCCCTGCGAAGTTAGATAAGGCTACTTAGAGCCCCGTTCATAGTGGGGCTGTATAATCAGTCCATACGGGACAAATTGCAAGAGATTACTCGAATGACGGCTAACCTGACGTTTTCTAGTGTCACACTACTTAGCCGCTGTAAGAGAGGGAAGAAGGAACCCATGCCCGGTAGTTGTAAAGGCGTGTGAGTAGTACCCCAAACCAAGCAGAGAGTCAGAGGGTAACGCAGGAGTCTTTTAACAGATGTGCGTCTCAGGCTTTACGCGCAGAGTTGTGGACAGAGCGCTACATCGCTTGAGGTGGTCCTTAGACAATGAAGGCAGAACGGCACAAGACTCCAGAAGTCGCACTTCAGCTACCAAAACAAAAGCGCGCCTCCTTTAGCGACTACTCAGCACACAGCGGCGTCCAACCGCAAGAGACCACCAGGTGGGTGCAGAGGTAGTAGGGCCCCTCTGCTGGGCTTTGTCAACAGGTATCATGAGCCAACATCGCCAGAGAGTTCGTCCGCGAACGTGTAAGGGCAGAGCCGGTGGTTAAAACCAACCGCCCGGCAGTAAAGCTTGGCGTCCTGTGGCGAGGCAACAGAAACCAAAGCCGATGCGCGAGGAGTACGATCCTTTACGCCATTAGTCACTGTTATGGAAAAGCCGAGCTAGAAGGCACAGACAGGAGCACTGACCTAAGTTCAGACTGGCGCAAAAAGTAACGGCCCCGGGTCCGCATCTGGCCCTCCTCAGCTCGTCGGAATGCGCCCGCGGCGAACGATGTGCCCAGGTTCTGTGCTAATAGTAGCGCGGCTGACGGAGCCCCCCGTGGCACCGGGTATTGCTGAGTAGGCCGCCGGCGGGCCGTCAGCGGCTACTATACGGGTGAAATTAAGCAAGCGACTCGCGGTCAACTCCAGCCTATACCGCGGCCTCTGACCTGCGTCCTCGGCGCACACAGAGAGGTAATAACCCTGTGACGGGCCAGGAAGGCTGACCGGAGCATGCGTCCCTGGCGCCGGCGGCATGACGTCATCATGGGCCAACCAGCCCGGGAAGCTTACTCGGTATGAAGACATGTAGCGCCCATCAGTGCGGGAGTCAGTAATCCAGGGGGTGGGTATATGTGTTGTAGTTTTTAATTTGTGTCATAAAACTATCTACCCTGACCTGCCTGGGGACACAACCTCACTATCTTTCTACATACCTGCCTGTGGGACACACCTCCTCTATCTGTATACCTGCCTGGGGGACACACCTAGCTGAACTGTATACCTGCCTGGAGGGACACACCTCACTATCTATATACCTGCCTGGGGACACACCTAACAATCTGGTATACCTGCCTGGGGACACAGCCACCAGGCTACTCTTACCTGCCAGGGGGACAACATCACCTAACTGATCTCTATAGCCTGCTGATGTGACATTACACCTAACTATTATATACCTGCCTGGAGGACACACCTAACAATACTATATACCTGCCTGGGGAAAGCACTTAACTATCTGTCATACCTGAGCCTTGGGGACACACCTAACTATCTATCTTTCCCTGCCTGTGGGACAACACCTAACTATCTATATACGTGGCCTGGGACACACCTAACTATCTATATAACTGCCTGTGGACAACACCTAACTATCCTATACACCTGCCTGGGACAACACCCTACCTAGCAAATACCCCAGTGCTGTGGGAAGCCTTAACTATACATACCTTGCCTTGTGCACAAAACTTTAACTACATATACACTGCCTGTAAGGACACACCAAACTAGTCTAATTAGACCTGCCACACGTAGTAAGCTTTAACTATATACACCTGCCGTGATGGAGCCCTAACTAACTAGATACCTGCCTGAGGGAGCTGTACCTATCTAGTACCTCCCTGGAGGGCTGTCCCTACTAGATACCTCCTGAGGGGAGCTGTTTCCTAATACCCCCTGGGGGACTGTACCTATCTTTTTACCTCCTGAGGGTAGTGTCCCAAATCTTTTCCTGCCTGGGGGACTGAACTATCTATTTTCCCTCCCCTGAGGGGAGCTGTACCTTTTTATTACCTGCCTGGGGGAGCTTTACCTATCTATATACCTCCCTGGGGGGAACTGTATCTATATACCTGCCTGCGGGACCATATTATATTAGGGGAGCTGTATATCCCTCCCCGATGAGGGGACATACATCTACATACCTACCTTATGAGGGAGCTGATATACCTCCCTTTATGTGTCCCCATCAGAAATTTATAAGGTAAGAGAACTCCCCCAGTAATTTTCCCACAAAGATAACCCCCAAAAAAAAATTTTTTTCCCCGTTTCCTATGTTTTTATTAGTCCGGCCCCCAAAACCATCGCACTTTCTCATGCGGCCCATGGGAAAATTAATTCCCACCCGGGTCTATTTGTAGGGTCAGGTGTCCCCTGATCCCTTGGGGTTTCTTTGAGAGAACTTCGGGCAGATGATGGGCCAAAAGATGGCGGCGTCATTAGGCTGCGGCAGCCAACAAGGGTGAGCTGGATTCAGGGTAGTTTGGATGCAGGTCCGATGTTTGGACAAGACATTGGAAGAAAGGAGTGGATGTGATCCTGGGAATGAACGTGCTTCGAGCCCTGGATCCCCAAACCCCTCATCCCAAAAGGGGGGCCAAAATTTTGGCGGGGACCCACGCACGGCCCACTGAAGGTCCTACAAAGATGGTGAGGAGCTGAAATCTGCAGAAGAGCCCCACATCCGGTGACCCATTGGGCACGTAAAAGGGGGTTTCAGCGAGAGCCCATCAAGATCCCGCCACGTACGAAAAAAAATTTGATGCTGCCGGGGGGGAACCAGAGGAAGTTAAAGGGTGGAAGTCTTGGTTGAACCATCTCCAGGAAGGGGCACAAACCCCGACCCACTGGTGCTGGGGGCCCTTTTCCCACTGTGGGAGGGGGGGTTACCCGTGAGTGCCTCAACGTCAGGCAGGAGTTGACCATTCCTGAAAATCCCTACTACCGAAAAGTCCATGTTCCGGGGAGAAGATACTCCCGGCGAGGAGGAGTCACGCTACGGGCCCAACAAGGGGTCGGCCGGACCTATGCATTGGGGCCCCAGAAGGGCGAGCCCCCCGACGGCGGAATGGAATGGCCAGTGTTAGGTCAATGGGAATTGCCCCGCAGGCCCCTGACCCCCAGGGCAAAACAGCTGCTGGAAGTCCCCGGGAACCCCAGGAGGGTTCTCGAGACTAATAAAGATTCGGGTTGCTTCAAACCATCGAGCATGAAACCCCAAAGGGCTTTGCCCCCCCCATAGAAACGGCAGACAAATCCCACCAAAATGTCCCAGGAAGTAAAAGCATGGTGGCCAGCATGCTGGAAAAACGGGTGATTCAAGAGAGTCAAAAGCCCCTGGGCCCCCCAGTTGTTTTAGTGCAAAAAAAAGATGGCACCAGGTTCTCGTAGACTACGGGGAAGCAAAATTTCCCCAGACCATTCGGAAAGGGCCCTTCCCCTCCGCGGATTGAAAGTCGCTGTCCGCTCTAGGCATCAAAGTTCTTTTGACCCTGACCTGGCCAGCGGATACTGGCGGGGTACCGTGGTGAGAAGGATAGGAAAAGACAGCTTTCATTCTGCCAGGGGATTACTTTTCAATGGGATGACTTTGGGGCTTTCAACCCCTTTTGGGCATTCCCCAGGGGCTGATGGAACACTGTCGGGAATTTTTAACTTGAGTCGGGTTTGTTCTACCTGGACGTGTGGTGGTGTTCGGAATTCGTTCGAGCCCCTTTTAAAATGCGGCTGGTTTGGAAAGACTACGAGACCATGGGTTAAACAAGCCAAAGAAGTGCCAGCTCTTCCGCAGCGAAAGATCTTGGGGATTTTGGTCACTTCGGGGGGGTACAAACCGGCCCCCCGTAAAGGGGGAGGAAGTCCCAAAAATGGCCCCCGGGTTCATACGAGACGTGGGGCATTCCCGGGACTGGTGGTATTACCGAAGGTTTATACCCCTTTCGCTCATCTGAGGGCCCCCAAAAAAAGTTATTAGGGGAAAAAATGTGGGGGTCCAAAGAATCGCCCTATTGAGGGGGATCGGGAGCAAGAGGGTTTTGAGCAGTGGGAAAAAGGGGCGACCAGTCTCCCCTTTTGGCCCCAAGCCGGTTCGACACCCCCTTTTTTCTGTATACGCGGTAGTTTTTCAGGGTTGGGGGCTGTTGTCCCCGTCCAGGAAGGGAAAAAGGGGGAAATAATTGCCTATGCCAGTCGGTCCCTTTCGGGGGTCAGAGCGCAATCCGACAATTTGTCCTTTAAGTTGGAACTGTTAGCCTGGTGTGGGCCATGATGAAAGGTTCCAGAGTACCTTTACAGGGGCAGAGGGCTGTCATCCCACAACAACCCCTTGGCGCATTTGGAGATGCTAACTTGGGCCCTCGAGCAGGATGGGTGGCGACTCTCAAAATACAATTCCGCATTAATTCGGTCAGGGAGGGAAAATGGGGAATGCCCATCCCCCCCCTCGGGTTTCCCCGTCAGATACCAACCCCCCACATTGATGAGGGGGAAAATTTGAGGACAATGAAAATGCCAAAATTTAGCAGTTTCCCTGCCTTCAGGACCCGTGGCACACTCAAGTGGGGTGGCCCGTCTGGGATTTTCCCCATGGTGTTTGGGAAACCAAGGGCCCTGATTGGCAGGGGTCCGGAAAGGTTGCCCAGGGTTTAAAAAGGAAGGGGGTGGGTCCCCGGGCTCGGGTCTGGCCCCGACCAAGGAGCAGACCCCGCTGACTCAGGAGGGGCAAAAGCTGTTGGGCAGTGGGGTAAGCTTTTAGTGTTTCCGGGCTCCTGTGCCGGACCCTTACTTACAATCGGAGTTGCAAACACAGACAAAAAGATTTTTATCCCCATGTCATTGGGCCGAGGTGCTCGGGGGCCCCTGAAGAGGCGCTCATTTTGGGGTGACAAAACCCATAAGTGGTTTTAAGATGGGTTTCTGCCCTGATTGTTAAGTGGTGTCTGAAAAATTGCTCAAATGTGTACCTTTTGGGGTTAAGTAAGAGCACTGAACAGCGGGCCCCCCGTTCGACCATCCCCGGAATTGCGCCCTAAGTCTGAAGATTGATATGTGGGGATTGGGTACTTTTGCTTCTGGGGATTCGTACTGTTTGGGGATGACGCCATTTCATAAGTATGCCTGGCTTACCCACTAGGACAGATGCGAGTCTGCTGCTGAGGCGGTTGGCCCAAACACTTTAACAGGTGTTGGGGGCCCAAGAGGATACATTCCGACCAAGGGGGGTGTTTCCCCAAAGGGGGTATAAAGAGCGAAAATGTACCAGTTGTATGGGGTTTTAGTGTTCCCGTACTACTCGTATCATCCGCAGGGGGAAAGGGGTTGTACGGGTTTAACCGCCCCTTTCCCAAACGTCGGGGTTTTGGGGACAGCCCAAAGGCTGGTGGCCTATACCCCCTGAGTGATGTGGACTATATATTGGGGGTTAATTCCCCCGGGGACTCCCCACACATGTGAGTTCGGGGGACCGGTCGAGAGATTTGGGATCTTCACATGCCCAGTCCGACAAACACCACCCCCGCCAGTTACCCGGCCTGTGCCCGGAACACGCCGCCGACTGCGGAGGTGCACGGTTGTTGGGAGCATATGAAAACAAGTGGTGCTCCTAACCCACGGCCTGTGCGAGAGGGCGTTTTGCCCGGTGATTGGGTCATGGTCAGAAAAGAGGCCATCTGGGAATTGGATGGGAGGGGGGAGGCGGTCCCATATTGGGGCATGAAAAGGGTGGACCCTGCCACCCAGTCTACAGGGGGAGCCGAAGGGACAGGGGGCCCCTCACGAAAACTGCACAGAAATATGGAGGGCCGTGTTTTGAAGTGCCTGAAAAATACGCCCGAAGTACCACCCCCGCAGCAGCCTCCCCCTTTGTTGAGAATGGTGGGCTGTCCATTGCCAGTTCAACTGAGGTTCCAGCTGTGAAATCTCGCCCCCCAGGGGGATTGTGGGCAGCCAAAAACCCTTCCCCCGGGGAGGTGCCTGGGCCCCTGAACCTATGCCCCCCGGTAGGACCCCAGACCCAAAGCTGGTGTACTCCCCCCCGGGTATGGCAAGACGATTTGTGTGGGGAGGGTTTTTCAAGGACCCCCAATTTTGTGGGGGGTATGTGGGATTTGGGACAGCCTCCTTGTGTTTTCTAAATAAAACCCATGATGACAGTTGTAAAAATATTTCTTTTTTCTACTGTTTGGCCCAAAAAGGGGCCGCTATTGGGCCCCCTTTCCATATTCAAAGAGGGACATGGTATAAGACTGGGGGACTGTAGCAGCCCTTTTGAGAAACTGCGTATTTGAGGAGAACCGACCCGGAAGTTGAGTAAAGGAGCCAGGATTTACGTCGTTCCCGGGGCAGGGAGAGCCTGCTGTTTACAGACGCCATCGCAGAGGGGAGAGAGAATCCTGGGTAAAAGGACAGCTGCCAAGAAGAGAGGATTCTGCAGCCGGACCATCCACAAGGGTCTGCCTGAGAACAGAAAATTTCCGCCATCTTTAAGGACCTCAGCGGATGCGTGCCGCCAAAACGGTTCAGGGGCTGTGAGAAGGCCTGATATTAGTTTAGTTGTTTAGGTCTTACGGGCCCAAAGGAGGGGTTTTCCCAATACATCCTCCTGTTTTAGGCTTGGGGAGTTTTCGTCACCCTTAGTATTGAACGGTTATCTGTGAGGGAAAGTTTTGTCACGGTGTTTGGGAGGGAAATGGGTAAATATTTAAGCTGTGTAAGTGCTGTGCTGCCCACGAGCCTCTCAATGCCACCCCTACACAATTGTTCCCGTTGGGATTTCGGTTTAAGAAGGTAAGGGGTTATCGGGTTTCCCATCCCAGGTTAGGTAAAAATTTCCGGACATCCCGAGTACACTTCTGGCGGCGCGCTGTGCAGCCAGGGGCCCAGGGTAATATTTTTTAAATTTGTTTTGGGGGGTCTGTTCACCCAAATTGTTCCAGAAAATTCACTAAAAAAAAAAGTTGTTGAGCTGGGGTTTGGGGTCGTGTTCTTTGTCCGTGACTTCGCTGTATTCCGGAAAACCTGCCCTCGGCACTCGGCTTACACCTCTGAAACATACAACACTTCGGAGTGCACACAATATGTGCTGCTAAATGCCGGGAATATGCTGTGTGAACATACCCTGAGGCTGGGTTACATTTGTATGCAATTTTACTGGGAATTAGTACAGATGTAGCAGAGTACAGCTTGACCGTGATATCATGGCTTTTCGTGTTATCTGCTCTGATATGTAAACAATGGCCATTGAAAAGCATTGAAAAAGGTGAGGTAACATTCTGTGCCGTGATATCACAATGCAGTATCTGTTCTGTTTAGTTCTGCTACATGTGTAAAAGGTATATTTTAATATGAATTTTTTTCCTCAGTCAGTGATTATATTTAAATGTAGTCCATAAAGTGTTAGTGGATTGTTCTGTGATTTTTCAATGTCATGTTGTGTCATGCTGCGTGAACACTTTTGGATGTCTCTTATGTAATTTGAGCTGCTGATTAATTACATTTTCCTGTCCCATATAGTTTTTATAAATCCTTCTGTTTGAGCATTTTATTTTCATATTTTCAGGCTGTCCACAATATATATGCGGTTATGTAATTTTTAGGCAAGCAAAGGCATGAATTCCTTGAAGTTGCAAAACTTCAGTGGAATTGTTACACACTAGACACCCCTAGAGATGTCTGGGCGCCGCCTATAGAGGCTGTAAAATCAGTCGTGATACCTTGTGTTACATTGGTGGAGAGTATACGATTAAGTCTCAAAGACACACCATGACAGATCTCATCATGAAAGCCTATGAGCTGTACTTTGGATCCATGAATGGTCATCAAGACAAATCCTGGACTCCTCACATCTGTTGTGCAAGATGTGTTGTTGATCTTAGAGGTTGGCTGAGAGGTTCTCACAAGTCAATGCCGTTTGCTGCCACAATAATATGGCGGGAAAGGAAGAATAATGTGACCGAATGTTACTTCTGTCTAACCAATGTCTCCAGTTTCTCTTCTAAGAATAAGAAATTCATTTAATACCCCAATCTGCCTATGAGACCAGTGCCTCACGATCATACTCTTCAAGTACCAAAGCCACCAGAGATATGAAGTCTAGAGGAGGCAGCCAATGAAGATGTTGCAGTCCATGGGTCAGAGATGGGAAATGGCACGGATTCAGACTTTGAGACATGTATGTCTGGTGAGCCTCATCTTATACCATAGCCAGAACTGAATGACTTGGTCTGGGACATATGTTTGCCAAAAGCAAATGCAGTGTTACTGGCTTCAAGACTTCAATAATGAGATTCACTGTCACCTGATACAAAAGTTTGTGTCTTTCGAAGCCACCAAGATGACTTAATACAGTTTTTTGTACAGGTTGACAACCTGCGCTTCTACAGCAACATTGATGGATTGTTCGCAGCTTTGGGTTGTGAGTATGAGCCAATATTGTGGCATCTCTCTATTGACTTAACACTGTTAAGCCTCAAGGCTGTCTTGTTACTCAATGGTGATGTTCTAATGCGGCACGTCATTTCATTACACAGCATAATTCTAATAACAGGCATTTCAGAGCTTTGCATCGAAAAAATCGTTCTACCTAAAAGGGGAGGCAACATCCATCATTTGCTTAGAGATAGAGAGGCATTTTGGATTATGGTTCTAGATACCATCTCACCTCAGGGGCTCAACATTAAAAATGAAATTTTATATCATTATTGAATTGTTTCAAATGTTACTGAGCATTTTCTACTTTACATAGATCTAATATATGATGTATTTAGGTTTAAAATGCTTTTTCTGATCTCTGCCATTCAGGCTTCAGCTTTGCGTATCAATACAATATAAATAATATCAGGCAGGCTGCAAAGGTGGGGTCTACTTTCATAATGTCTTTTAATCATTTTATCTATTCTAGGCTTAATATCCCTTCTACCTATCGGTCTATGGCGCGTGCGTGGGAGTCTATTTGTTCCCTGCCGGCTTCGGGCACTTTCGCTGATTCCGAGAATAGACGAGAGTTTGGTCCGATCTGCACATGAGTGCACCTCGGGGATCCTCGCGGGTCACATGATGAACATCCAGCAACGTCATTTCCGGGTCACCATCTGTGCCGGGAACTGAGCGGTGGGCGTGTCGGCATTTCGGCAATGCGGTGAACGGCCGAACAGGTGTAGGATATATATATATGTTGTATTTGCAGGCATTAGGCATGCCATGATTAAGGGGTACGCCCCGAAATGCGTTGGCATCTAGCCGTTTCTTCTCCTGTGTCTGCATGTCGCCTCCTTTCATTTTAATGAATATTTTTGAATAAAATGTTGGATTTTACTTTTACCAATACCTACATGAATCATTGGATCGCTGGATCTCTTTTCTACTATTGCCATTGTCTCTCTCCATGTTACCTGTAGGATCCGGGCGTCCAGTCATATGAAGAGTGGTGAGCTGGCTACAGTTACTTTTCTATGCTCTATTGGTGCGTTTGCCGTGCACCCACTCGGAACTGTCTATTACTATTATAACACAGCATTGAATACAAGACAGCATTGAATATAATATTACAATACCAATTATTTTTCAATAAGGATGGCGACATTTATTTCATCACACAGATTGGAAAAAGCAGCACAGGTGTTTGATAGTAATGATCCACCTAATCAACAACATGAGGATTTACGTATTTCTTTAAAGAAATTTGAAAAAGTTTCTGCCCGAGAGCTCAGAGTATGGTGGGATCTGACGACTTTAAACAAGTATATCCAAAAGGACATGATTCCTAGAGGGTTGAGAATTCGTAAATTACCAACCACCGTATACTCAGAGCAGTTTGTGCAGGATTGGAATTGCATGCTGGGGAAATGCTCAAATGATCTGATGGGACTGATTATCAAATATGAGGAACAGCATCTTGCCACTCTGGCTGCTGAAATTTCAACTATAGAATCTGAGTTGTCCAAATTCCAACAAATGGAGGAATATACACAAGAACTTGACAAGATTAAGGAAAGATTATCCTCATTTGAAGCCACTATTATGTCCCGAAAAAAAGTCAAATTCCAAACGAGACATCTCAGATTATGAGAATGATACAGTGTACAACTGGAGCAGAACATCGGGACCTGACTTTCCTAAATCAATCCTAAGAAATAACAAAGGGTATCGCAGAAGATCTGCGTATAATAGGAAAGGAAATAGGGTCAGTTTTGATTCTGAGTCATCTGACCCATATGAGGGCTCTGATGACAGCGCAAGCGTTTCCTCTAGTATTGCAAGCACATCATCTAATACCAGGTCTAATAGACAATCAAAAAACGGAGAAAACGCAGAGGTGGCAGAAAACATATCCGACATTGTCAAAAAGAATTCCCGAAAAATCAAGTAACTGATTCAATGCATGTACAAGATATTGACGTTATCAACTTGTCCAATGTACATCTGGAGGACAAACATTTACAAGTTCTCAAAAAGGGTTTCAATTTTGTTATAAAACAACCATTCGATTTTTTTTCAACTATCAAGAGTGTGAACAAGTTTGTCAGGAATCTGACGGTGAAAAGGCACTTTTGGAACCAACAAATGGAAACGGAACATCAGGAGCTCAGGAATGAGGGGGACAATTGTTTTTCAGGTCTGGATTTTCAAGAACAAATGTCATTAATAGCACTTCAGGATTTCAGTGAATCTCATGATATGGTAAATGTACAATTGTAAAAATTTTCAACTAAGAATCCACACTTTTATCCTATTCATTCAAGAACTGAATCAATGAATGTCTTCCAAAGCATTATTATAGAAGAATTACAACAATTGAAAATTTCACAACCAAATTGTTCTACCAATTTAACTCGTCAAGAAATGCTTGCTTTACAGGAATTACAAGATTTACCCGATGTACAATTTAGGATGGCGGACAAAGGTGGTACCATTGTGGTTTTGCAGGACTCTCTCTATCTGTCACAAATGATGTTATTATTGTCTGACACGGATACTTATCGATTATCTAGTAATCCAACTATAGGTTTCCAAAAACAGTTAAATGATCTGTTACAGGAGGTGTGACGAAAACAGCCTAGTCCGCTGTTTACCCTTGCCCACACCGGCACAAGGAGAACCAGGGAGGACGAGAGATCACACTCTCCTCGCCCAGGACCCTGAACGGCTGCCACCAGTTTCTGGTTTAGTTATAAGACCGGTCCGTGACCAATCTTATAACAAGGCCGAAACCAATCTTGGGGTAGCTATATATCATAGACCGAGTATTAGGCGTGTGAGGTCGTTGATCAAGACAGACTAACTCAGATTAAAGTTATAGATTTAATTAGCCTTGGAGGGCACACTAGATATATAATATATACCGATGGATAACAATATACAGATAGGCGACAGATGCAAATGCAATTATGGAGTACAGACAAAAGGCAGTTAAAATATCAAGTTACCGTGTGTTGCTTGCTTGGGTGCCAAGGCCGCATGGGGGCAGAGGTGGCCTGGCTGCTGAGTGATGATGTCACGGACCTGCTCTCAGGTACCCCCCGGGATCAAACAGAAAGAGCCGCCCCTTGCTCCTGGCTTATATCTGTGAGGGGACAGCCCACGTGGCAGCCCCCTACACACCCCTGGGACGGCCTTTGAGCTCCTCCCACTCAGGTCAGGCAGTTTCTGATACAAACCAAAAAACGGACCATAACTTGGCAGGGCATCGGCACAGAACCGAGCCAGTGATACCATCAGAACCGCCTGGGCTTTCCTGACGCCTGGACACCAAACATGCCCATCCTATGGGCCCTCAGGGTCCAGTTCTGGATATCTCAGTCCCCATGCGTCCTGGAAGACCGGGGGAGGGGTGTGTGTGTGCGGGGTAGCTCCATATTTTGCGATATGGACTCGCCCTGCCCCAGTTATGAGCGGATCGCCTATGAATCGATATGACAAATCGGAGCTGGCCCGTCTGGGTTATGATTGCTGGAGTCTTTTGAAGCCGGGACTGGCATTTGTTCAGGGCTAATGAGATTCATGAGTTCTTTTGATGGGTTGCCCCCCTGCTGGGCAACTTCCTATAGAAAGGCAATTTACACAGGGCTTGTGCTGTGGTGGGCAGCTGTGATCTGACGGATTGTATAAGGTTGGGAGAGAGAACTGTCAGAGAGTGGGGGATGAAATAAAGTGACTTCTACATCACAGGAGGGTTTTTTGTTAGGTATCTTTTCCAGGTCTCAGGTAGATAATTTGATGGTTGTGATTCCGATTACCCCGTCGATGTACGGATTACCAAAGATTACCAAAGATCCACAAAAATAAATTATGCCCTCCCATGCCACCCATCATATCAGGAATCGGATCCCTCAATGAACCCCTGTGTGAGTGGCTAGACTTTTGCCTACAGCCTTTGGTCAGGCGTGTACCGGGCTTTCTACAGGACACACGGGATGTGTTGAAAAGTTTACAAAATGTTGTTTGGCAGGACAGTTTTTGTTGGATCTGTTGTGACGGGCAGTCTCTGTACACTTCCATACCGCTGGATATCGCCTTACATGCTTTGGAGTTCCATTTTTCACATTTCAGTGATTTTTCTTTGGAGTTGCAGTCTTTCATTATTTTGACGGTAAAATTTTTGATGACACAATTATTTTTTGTTTAATAACAAATATTATTTACAGCTACGTGGAGTCTCTATGGGAGCTAAATGTTCTCCCTCATTAGCGAACCTTGTTATGTCATGGTTTGAAAGCATGTACATTTTTTCAGATATCAATCCATTCGGAGGCGGTATCCAGTGGTATGAAAGGTACATTGATGACATGTTACTTATATGGAAGGGACAGGGTGATGATGTTGAGAACTTTATGCAATACCTGAATAACAACCCATGTAACTTGGTCTTCACCTTTGACACACACACTACTTCTATATCCTTTTTAGACCTACATTTAACAGGAATTAATGAGTATCAGGTGCGCAGCAGGTCCTTTAGGAAGGAAGTATCTGGCAATACCATCTTACATTTTAAGAGCGATCATCCGAAACACACGCGACTTTCAGTTCCAGTTGGGGAACTGACTCGAGCAAAACGCAACTGCACAACACAGCAGGACTTTGAGATAGAATCTGAAAACATTTGTAAACGTTTAAACACCAGAGGATATCACAACTGGACACTTAAATGGGCACGGGACATTGTAGATAAAAAATCCCGCACGCAATTATTAGGAACTCAGGCACGAGTGCGTAATACATCATCTGTACCTACGGTGGTTGTCAATAATAGTGCCCAGTTTACAGAAATTAAAAAGATCATCTTGCGGAATATTCCCATTTTATATGATGACCCAATTATGCATGAGATTTTACATCAAGGGTGTAGAGTAGTTGCAAAACGTCCAGCTACCATTGGAACTCGAATTGTAAAAAATGTATTTGATCCCCATAGAACCAGTACCACCTGGCTATGTCAACAAGGTTTTTATAAGTGTGGTAGTTATCCATGTAAAGCCTGTTTGTTTGCAAAGGTCACAAAGGAGTTTAAAACGCATGAGAAGACCTTTAAAATTAAGCAATATTTAAACTGTAATTCAGTGGCAGTCATTTATTTAATTCAATGCACTGAGTGCAATTTGTATTATGTAGGTTCTACCTCACGGAAGTTTAAGGTAAGAATACGAGAACATCTTAATTACATAGACAATCCTGGTTTCCGCACTATATCTAATGCGGCACGTCATTTCATTACACAGCATAATTCTAATAACAGGCATTTCAGAGCTTTTGCCATCAAAAAAATCATTCTATCTAAAAGGGGAGGTAACATCCATCATTTGCTTAGAGATAGAGAGGCATTTGGGACTATGGTTCTAGATACCATCTCACCTCAGGGGCTCAACATTAAAAATGAAATTTTATATCATTATTGAATTGTTTCAAATGTTACTGAGCGTTTTCTACTTTACATAGATCTAATATATGATGTATTTATGTTTAAATTGCTTTTTCTGATCTCTGCCATTCAGGCTTCAGCTTTGCATATCAAAACAATATAAATAATATCAGGCAGGCTGCAAAGGTGGGGTCTACTTTCATAATGTCTTTTAATCATTTTATCTATTCTAGGCTTAATATCCCTTCTACCTATCGGTCTATGGCACATGCGTGGGAGTCTATTTGTTCCCTGCTGGCTTTGGGCACTTTCGTTGATTCCGAGAATAGACGAGAGCTTGGTCCGATCTGCACATGCGTGCACCTCGGGGATCCTCGCGGGTCACATGATGAACATCCAGCAAAGTCATTTCCGGATCACCGTCTGTGCCGGGAACTGAGCGGTGGGCGTGTCGGCATCTCGGCAATGCGATCACCGGCCGAACAGGTGTAGGTTAAGTGTGCATCAGATATTAGCTATATATATGTTGTATTTGCAGGCATTAGGCATGCCATGATTAAGGGGTACGCCCCAAAACGCGTCGGCATCTAGCAGTTTCTTCTCCTGTGTCTGCATGTCGCCTACTTTCATTTTATTGAATATTTTTGAATAAAACGTTGGTTTTTACTTTTACCAATACCTACATGAATCATTGGATCGCTGGATCTCTTTTCTTCTATTGCCATTGTCTCTCTCCATGTTACCTGGAGGATCCGGGCGTCCAGTCATATGAAGAGTGGTGAGCTGGCTACAGTTACTTTTCTATACAATGGTGATGTTCATCCTGTTGGCTATGGTGCACACATGAAAGAAACATATGAGAACATGGAACTGTTGTTGAAACACATCATGTACGGCAACTACAACTAGAATATCTCAGTAAAAAGTAGTGGCACTGCTGCTCGGATTGCAACTCAGATATAACAAGTACTGCTGTTTTATTTTCGAATGGGACAGCTGTGAGAAGCAGTCACACTACAATAGAAGTGGCCAAACCATAACCAGTTGACTCCAAGAATAACTGATTAAGAATTAAGGAAGGCATTTTTGTTGGTCCACAAATACGACACATCATGAATGATATGTACTTCGAAGAGCTGCTGGTGGGGCCTGAGAAAATTGCTTGGAAATCATTCAAGGATGTATTTCATAATTTCCTTGGCAACTATTGAGCATCAAACTGCATTAAATTCGTTGACAACCTTCTTGAAGCATAGAAAGCGAACATCTCAGTAAAAATGTATTTTCTGCATTCACATTTAGCATTCTTCCCTGCAAATCTTGGTGCAGTCAGTGACGAACATAGCGAACAGTTTCAGTAAGATGTTGCCATGATGGAAAAGCGTTATCAAGGTTACTGAAATCCATCAATGCTAGCAGACTATTGCTGAACACTAATATGGGATGCTCTGGATGTTGAGTACAAACAAAAATCAGCAGCAAAACAGTTTTGTTTTAGTGGAACTCATGATGCGGGTAACTAGTGTTGATTGAAATATTCTAGAAAAGTTGAGTTCGAGTCAAACTTCTCGAATTTTTTCGAACGCAAACCAAACCGAACTTTTTACTGTTTGTTCGAGTTCGACATGCACATTTGACATGCCAGTTTTAGTTTCATTTTTAGCTGCACTTTTGGCGGCCATACAATCAGTGCAGAGCACAGAGAAGTGTCAAAAATGTCATCGCTGAGGTGTAGGGCTCTCAGTGGCTGCTAAAACCACATGACCATGTTATATATATTTCACTGTATTGCCTTGTAAACGTCATTTCCAGCTCTCTCTCTGTACTGTACAGACTGTACTCTGTCTGCTTGCTTGTATGCATGCAGGCACAAGATTTGTTTCTTAGCAATTTTAGACAGGGAAAGCTGCTAGATTAGTTAGGTAGTTACTTAGGGGGTTGTACAGCAAGCTTAGGGAATCATAGACAGCAATAATTAGGGAGTTTTGAATTGCTGGCTGCATCTTTCCCACAGCCAGAAGCTGTTATTTGGCGACATCTGCAGGATCACATAATGCCTAACTCTCATATACATCATACTCATATAATCATATTCAGTGCCCAAAAGTTAATTTTTGCCAGTTTTGGGTGTTCAGTTATTGCATAACACACTGTTACCAAATCTCTTATAGAAAGAAATCTATTTAAATATTGGTTGGTTGCTGAAAATTATTCTGATTGAAGAAAAGTTCATTTTTGCAGTTTTGGGGGTTCAGTAATGGTATGACATACCAGCTCCAAATCTCTTATGTGTCAGAGGGGCTTTTGGGCCCCCTCAGGATGCAAGACCCTGTAGCAACTGCTACCACTGCACCTCCTATAGGCCCCTGCTTGCAAGCTGTCCTCATCTTTTCAGTTAGCCATTGAAAGGAATGAAGTATTTTAGCTTCTCAAATTTTTTTTGTCACTCTTAGGGTGCTTTCACATGGTGTGTTTTTGGATGTGTTTTTTGTGCGGGAAGACACAGCAATTAATGTTGTACATTGCTGCACAAAAACACACATCCCAAAAAATTACTTAGGTCCATATATTGGAAAAAAAAATTATTTGAAGGACCAATTTAACATTTTTTAAAAAGTTTTTAATTTTTTTAAGGTTTAAAAACATAACCAAAACTCTTATAAATTGGTATCATTGGAATTGTACTGACCTACAAAATGCTGATGTCTCTTATACCAAACAGTAAACTCCATAAAAACAAAACCTGCACACAAGTGGTGCAATTGCGTTTTTTTTTTTTTTTCTAATTCCACCCCACAAAAAAAATTGTTTAAGGTTTTACAGTACATTATATGCTATGGACAATGACAGCATTCAAAAGTACCCTTAGGTCTTTATGTATGAAAACGTCTAGCAAAACTGCTTTGTTCCCATACAACCCTCAGAGCCCGCTTTTTTTTTCCTACATTAATGACATGAAAAATGGCGTGAGGGTTCTATGCCCAAAAAAAGAAAGTCTTTTGCTAGACAGTTTTTTATTTAAGGCCCCCTTGTTTGCAAAATCAATGTCAAGACCCCGAGCTTTGAGGTGGTGGGGGAAATTGGATCAATGCAATGAAAACCCTGCAGCAGGGGGGGGTTAAAAGGGAGCAAGGGCCCGTAGATTGTTCCAAGCTTGACCTCACGTCAGGCCCGGGGGGTGCGCAGGGCAGCAGGGAAAGAACGAAGGGAGGTTGTTCGCTCCCCCGATAAAATTTTAAATAGACCCAGTGCTTGCTCTTGACATGGTGCACATAGAGAGCCAAAAGTGGGAAATATAGAAAAAAAGGAAGGATGGGTGTTACCAGACAGAATCCCTTGGGTTGTGTCATACCAAAAGAACTGACAAATAGGAAAGGAAAATCGTAAGTGGCCCGGTTCTTAAAAACCCCTTTATTAGACCTTATTTTTTTGTTACTAAGCCTATAGGCCAACCCCATACCCCCCTTTTTTTGGGTGGATATTTCATGGAAAAGGTGGGCCCCCAAAGGTATGGGGAAAAAATTGGTTTTAGAAGACAGGGGCAGTTGTGGTGGGGGTGTGTTTATACCCTCCGTAGAGAATGATTCGGGGATTCAGACCCCCCTTGCAGTACATACACATACAATAACAGGGCCAGTGGATAGAAACTCCAAAATAGGCAAATGAAAGACGTCACTCCTATTCTTGCATTCCCCTAATAATACAGAAGTGATGATGACCCCAAACATCAATTGAAGAAACCCCGCGCAATGAAGTTTCTGCCCCCTTTTCTCACGGGCCGCTTGAAGGGTGAATTACTAGAGACATTACTAAACATTAGGGGAAAAGAATTCCTACACTTGAAGATTTTAATGTGTAACCTTTTTCTCGTTTTTCCATGTCCGTTCGGGAAAAATTGTCCAGTATCACCAAAGTGGTGGTAAACCCGGGGAATTCACATGGATCTCATGTAAAGTTCGGGATTCCCTTCAAGCATCCCATGATTTTGGGTTTAGACGGCCCCTACACGTTTCCGGGGTTTGGGATAATTAATTCTGGGGGGTGGCACAAGCTATAATTCTGTGAAAGGACGATTCAAATCTCCAGAAAACAGAAAAAAATGTTATATCTCAATGAAAAACATGAAGACGGGCCCTGTGTTTTTACTGTATAGAACACACTGATAGAAAAATTATGCGTAAAAAAAAACCTTTTTTAAAAATTTCACCTTTCTCATAGGGGCAGATTAAAGAAACCAAGGGAAAATATATTGGTTCAGTTAAAAAACCCAAAAAATTAACAATATAAATATAATGGATAATCGTTGAGATTATTCTTTAATTACATTATTTTTATTTTTTTATTTTTTCTTTCAATTTTATTAATTTATTAAAACCCTGCAAAAGTGTCGGACTGGGGGGTCTGGGGCCCACAGGCGAATTGATCTTGGGGGCCCACAATGCTGTATGTAAAAATATTAGCGGCCTCACAGATATAAATGTGCCCATTTTACCACATAATACAGTGTGCAAAACAGAACTGTATTGTGTAGTACAATAGCAAGTGAGTCACACATTTGTCAGTCTAACATATCATAGACACACTCCACGTTTCCCTTGGTCACGCACCTCACCACCTTCTAAAATAAACACCAGCAAGAAAGTAAAAGTCTAACTCCTAATCACAGGGTCAGGTGTTCCCTCACTTTTACAATCAGGGACAAGTGTACACTGGCACTATACTAATGCCGATATAACCTACAACACCGCCATATAGAGACCACGTAGAGGTCAGACACCAGCTCAGTTATAACCTACAACATTGCCATTTAAAGACCACATAGAGGTCAGACACCAGCTCAGGTATAACTTACAACACTGCCATATAGAGACCACACAGAGGAAAGACACCAGCTCAGGTATAACCTACAACACCACCATATAGAGACCACAGAGAGGTCAGACACTAGCTCAGGTATAACCTACAACACCGCCATATAGAGACCACTAGTGGTCAGACACCAGCTCAGGTATAACCTACAACACCTCCATATAGAGACCACATAGAGGAAAGACACCAGCTCAGGTATAACCTACACCACCGCCATATAGAGACCACATAGAGGTCAGACACCAGCTCAGGTATAACCTACATCACCACCATATAGAGACCACATAGAGGTCAGACACCAGCTAGGTATAACCTACAACACCACCATATAGAGACCACTAAGTGGTCAACACCAGCTCAGGTATAACCTACAACACCGCCATATAGAGAACAAATAGTGGTCAGGGCACCAGCTCAGGTATAACCTACAACACAACCATATAGAGACCACATAGAGGTCAGACACCGCTCAGGTATAAAAATAATAAACCCCCATAAAGAGACCACATAGTGGTCGACACCAGCTCAGGTATTAGCTACAACCCTCCATATAGAGACCACATAGAGGTTTAGACACCAGCTCAGGTATAACCTACAACATGCCATAAAAAGCACATAGAAGTCAGACACCAGCTCAGGTTATAACCTACAACACCACCATATAGAGAAACCCCATAGAGATCAGAAACCAGCTCGGTCAATCACATTACAGTGGATACAGCACTGATCCAATATAGAAGTAAAATAACCCCTGAAATCAGGGACTCACTGGAGAAGTCTTATCTGATGAGTCGTTCTCTTCTCTTATGAGTCGTTCTTATTCCCTTTTTTTCTGCATCCATTCCACACCGCCATGATGACTTTGTCCCGGCCACAACATAACCCTGCAGAAATTACACACAAATATCTTAGAATCCTCAATTTTCCAGCATCTCTTTACCTATTCTCACCTCTGTACAAACTGCCCAGGGATGGGAAAGCGGGTACAAGCCATAACTTAGAGGCCTAGTATCCTAAGGGGTTGGAGGGTGGGGAGAGGACTAACCCCCTGGAGATAATGCTACAACTATGGACTGCTCCCCTCAAAATTATATTACCAGGTAGGTAGACAAGACTCTAGGTAGGTAGGCAAATGGGCAAGGCCCCCGATAGCTAGATAGGCCCTATTTAGGTAGGTAGACCCCCACCTGGATAAGTTTGTAGGCCCAAGTAAGGTAAATAAGTAGACCACGGGTGGGTAGGTAAATAGACCCCAAGTAGATAAGTAGGTCCCAGTTAGGTAGGCTGTAGGTAGGTGTTGGTGAGTCTCAGTTACGTAGGCTGGAGGTAGTCAGGGCCCCCTTTAGTTCTTAGGTAGCCAGGGCCCTCTTTCATTATTAGGTAGCCAGGGCCCCTTCTCACATTAGCCAGGTAGCCAGGGCCCCTTCTCACACTAGCCAGGTAGCCAGGGCCCCTTCTCAAACTAGCCAGGTAGCCAGGGCGCCTTCTCACAATAGCCAGGTAGCCCGGGCCCGGTCTCAACATTATCCAGGTAGCCAGGGCCCCTTCTCACATTAGCCAGGTAGCCAGGGCCCCCTTCTCACATTAGCCAGGTTGCCAGGGCCCCTTCTCACATTAGCCAGGTAGCCAGGGCCCCCTTCTCACATTAGCCAGGTAGCCAGGGCCCCCTTCTCACATTAGCCAGGTAGCCAGGGCCCCTTCTCACATTAGCCAGTTAGTCAGGGCCCCTTCTCACATTAGCCAGGTAGCCAGCGCCCCCTTCTCACATTAGCCAGGTATCCAGGGCCCCCTTCTCACTTTAGACAGGTAGCGAGGGCCACCTTCTCACATTAGCCAGGTAACCAGGGCCCCCTTCTTACATTAGCCAGGTAGCCAGGGCCCCTTCTCACATTAGCCAGGTAGCCAGGGCCCCTTCTCACATTAGCCAGGTAGCCAGAGCCCCTTCTCACATTAGCCAGGTAGCCAGGGCACCCCTTCTTACATTAGCCAGGTAGCCAGGGCCCCTTCTCACAATAGCCAGGTAGCCAGGGCCCCTTCTAACATTAGCAAGGTAGCCAGGGCCCCTTCTCACATTAGCCAGGTAGCCAGGGCCCCTTCTCACATTAGCCAGGTAGCCAGGGCCTCTTTTTTATATTAAAAAAAAACAACACACACAACTACTTACCTCACTCCCGCTCCCGCTCCTGACCGCAACAAGCAGCTGTCGCCGGCTTCTAGTCGTGCACGGCAGAGGCGGCGCTGTGATATGACGTCACAGCGCCGCCTACGTCACCGCTGGAGGCTGCGCCTGGCAGGCTGAAGGCCTAGCGCCTTAAGCCTGCCAGAGCGATCAGCGGAGCCGAGCGCAAGTGGCGCTCGGCTCCACTGACACCGCGCAGCCCCGGGAGTCGGGGACATTAGTCCCCAACTCCCGGGCCGGGCTCTGGGCGCTCGGGACGCAGGGCCCGGGCGTCCAGACCGGATGCGAGGCCGGGGCTCGGGGAGCGACGGCACTGCCTCCGGGGCCCCCAGCAGCTCGGGGGGGGCCCACCGGGGGATTCACCGATCCCCGGCGGCCCAGTCCGAGCCTGTCTGTCACTTTCTTGATTTGTAATAGAGCATCATGGGATATATCAGACAGCGAGTGGTCAGTCAGTTATTTAAGGTTATATGTTGGAAGCAGAGTAAGGCCATGTTCACACGGCTTAAAATTGGACATATTTCAGTCCGTAATTACGCGCCGTAGTGCGCAAATTACGGCTGGAATACGTCCCATTCATTACGGTAATACACAGTTCTCATAGAGAACTATGGATTACGTCTCCTCTCCCTGCTCAGTGACTACACCGAGGGGAGAGATAAGTGACATGTGAATTACCAGCGGCGTATACGCGCCGCTGGTAATGAAAGTCTATGGGCCGGCGAGGTGCCAGCCCCCCGCTCCCGCCCCCGTCCACACGGCGTAATTGCGGGGCGTAATTACGCTCTGCAAATACACCGTGTGAACATAGCCTAAGTGGATAAGGTTGGAAAAAGACACAAGTCCATTGAGTCCAACCCATAACTCTACAATGCTAATTTCCTCATTAAAGTGTATAAATCCCTTCCTGACTCCAAATACGGTAATCAGAATAATTCCCTGGATCAGCTTTCTCCAGAATGTCGTCACCATAACATGTAATATATTTTTCAAGAAAAGCATCTAACATGGTGAAACCTTTTTCCTTAAAGACATGAAAATTAGCAAGTGTAAAGTTATGATTGCACAACAGAATCTTAGTTCACAGTTTAATACAGATTCTGTGTTGGTTTACATGTCAAAATCTTCTTGCTATCTGTGTCCCATTCATTTGCATGGAAAATTCATGCCATAAATTACATAGCGAACTACAGAACAGGCATTTTCTTATGGGTATTTCAAATGTACAATGTGGAAAAAATCAAGAGACATCACTTATTTAATGCAGAATCAGTTTGGATTTAGTCAGGTACCCAAATCATGGATTAGCCCCATTAAAATGGACTTGACGGCAAAAGTTCCATTCCATGCCGGTTTACCCTTTAGATGTCACGGCAAACGCTCAGCGGCGTCTAAATGTATGAGAAATGGTAACGTGCACTGTTACTTTGATCGGGACCTTGGCAGTGAGATCTCATGGTCCCGTTTGGTTGACATGGCAGCTGGAAGCCTTGTGTTTCTCATTTTACTACTTCCTGCCACAGGCAGGTAAAATAGTGTAAAATATAAAGGTTCAACTCACCCCCTTTTGCCATTTTACAAACTAAAATAATAAAAAAAATTATACATAATTGGTATCGCCGCGTCCAAAAAACTGTGATGTATTAAAATATATCATAATTAATCCAATATGCTGAACACCATGAAAGAAAAAAAATCCAAATGTCAAAACTGCAGTTTTTTAGTCATTTCGCGTCTTTTTAAAATTGGAATAAAAGTGATCCAAAAAGTTGGATATATTCCATCTGGTACAAATAAAAAGTACACTTTAGCCTGCAAGAAATGCACCCTCACTCATGTCTGTAGGTAGAAGTACAAAACAGTTATTGGCCACAGAAAATGGTGGCGTGGGAAAAATTAGAAAAATAGAACATTTTTGGATTTTTTTTACAGTACCAAAACATAACAAAAACCCTACATGGTATTGCCGGATTTGCATCAACCTGAAGAATACAGATGACACATCAGTTGTATCAAAGATTGAACACTGTAAAAACAAAACTCCAACAAACATGGAACGAGTACATTTTTTTTCACATTTTGCCCCAATTTTTTGGCGGTTTCCCAGTGTATTTTATTAGACAGTGAAAGTACATTTTGTCCTGTAATATAAAAGCACTCTTATGTCTATGTAGGTGGAAAAATAAAAAAGTTATGGCTCTGGGAAGGCAGGAAAGGAAAAAGGAACGTGACAAGAAAATAAATAGGCCTCTGTGTTAAGGGGTTAAAGAAGTGTTTAAAGCTTGTTCGTCTGTCAGAGTGTGTGTATGTATATATGTGTATGTATATGGGTGTGTGCATATGTGTATATATACGCGTATGCATTTACATGTGTATGTATATATGTGTATGTATACATGTGTATATTTATATGTGTGTACATGTGTATATGCATAGATGTGTGTATAGATGTGTGTATGTATGTACATGTGTGTGTATGTATATATGTGTATACATCTGTGTATGAATATGTGTGTATACGTGTTTTTATATATATATATATATATATATATATATATATATATATATATATATATGTATGTGTGTGTGTGTATTTATGTATGTGTGTACATGTAAATGTAACTGTATATGTTTGTGTTCATGTGTATGTATATATGTCTGTACATCTACATGTTTATGTGTATGTAAATGTGTATGTACTGCATATATGTGTATGTATATTTGTGTATATACACACATATCCACAATATTCACATATCCATTCACATCACTAAAACATAATCCTGCCCGGTGTGTCCCTTAGACATGTAAACTACAACCTGATGATGATTTATATTTGAATATAATTTTTTTTATACCTGTCATCTGTCAGGGTTTCGTATGTTTTTAGCTGCTGCAGCCAGAATAAGGGAATGTTCACACAGCATAAATCCGTAATTACGGTAATTCATAGCTCTCATAGAGAACTATGAGCTATGTCTGTCTCCCCAGTGCACAATACGATCATATTGTACGCCGGGGGAGAGACGTGACGCGCTGCTGATAATAGAAGTGGATGGGGCCGGCCCCCCTGTGCTACAGCGCATACTTTAAAAACACACGGTGTACTGCGGTGTGTACATTATGTGTGGCAGTCGGCCATGTGAACATACCTGAGGGGTATATTCACACAGTGTATAGTGGCACGTACCTGTGCGCACCGCTATACACCTACTGTTGGAAGTAAGTGCTCTCCAGTGTGTAATTTCAGCAGCGCTCCGGCCCACCTCCCATGCACTTTCACTTTTCCCCTTGAAAGAAGTGACGTCACTTATTTTTACGGGCAGGTTCTGTGTGCCAGGGAAAACAACAGGTAATCCTAGCACTCACCGCTATGATTTTACCATATTTGCGGGGCGCAGTACAGCACAGTTATGCCCCAGAATTACGCTGTGTATGTTCACATGACGTAACGTCTGACTGTACTTCGGCGCGTAATTGCGCTTCATTACACCCAACGTACGGGCCGACATTAGGGTAAATCATAGCTCTCATTGAGGGTTATGATTTCCTGTCCTGGGGAGGATAAATATCAGTGAGAGCTTCATAGGGATGTGCTGGCCACAGATTTTTCTCTGTTTTTCTTGCAGGAACCCATGACCAGTAAATAGGCTGTGGGCCTTACCAGCTGCAGTGTGGCAGAATCCCAGGCTTCAAAGGGTTAAAGGGAACCTGTCACATAGGTTGTGCCCCCCTTGCTGAGGGCAGCACAAGCTAGTGTCAGACATGCTGTTTCCAGCATTGTGCCCCTTATTCTGGAAGATGCAGCAGTTTTAGAGCATATAATGCTCAAATCTTATTCATGAGCAGGTGTTAGCTCCACCCACCAAAGGCTAGCCCTGCCCACTGACAGTTATTCACATGTTTCTACCTATTCAAAGTAATAGGTTTGTCAGTTGAGGTGGGCGGGGCCATCCTCCGATTGGCTGTGTTTGAAAAAAACTGACACTCTGAAGGACTCTTTGATTGACTCTTCTGGCTGAAAACTGCAGATTTGAGCATTAAATACACAAAAACTCCAGCATCTTACAGAATAAGGGACACAGTGCTGGAAACAGCATGCCTGACACTAGCTTGTTCTGTCCTCAGCCAGGGGGGCCTAATCTATGTGACAGGTTCTCTTTAAGTCTTCCACTTCATCTTCTCCTGTATCCTGATAAAGGTTCAGACCACAGATCTAACCAGCAACTCACTCTCTTACCAGAAGTGCTCCTATAACTTTATCTAAGGCCTATTTATTTACTTTTTGGGCAGATAACTCCTACCTACCCCTCCCAACTAGGTTACCATGGTAATTTACTCCTAACTCCTCCCCCATGGCTGCATAACTGTTAGGCCTCGTTCACACGGCTTATTTCAGAACGTATTTACCTCGGATTGCCGATGGTAAATACGTTCTGAAATCAGTTGAAAATCAGTTGCAAATAACTGTCACTAAGTGTGGCACGTATTTGTAACTGATTTCTCGACGGATTCACCATCTCCATTCATTGTAGGTGGTGAATCCGTCCGTAAATAATTGACATGCACATTGTTTTTCTGTCCGGATTGCCGTCGTCAATCCGCGGCGGCAATCTGGCACGGAAATACGCGTCGTGTGAACGACGAGCCGTATTTTCTATTGAAATCAATAGAAAATAGGCTGTTACTTATTTCTGACTGATTTGCCGTCAATCCGTCGGCAAATCCGCGGCGAAATAAGACGTGTGAATGAGGCCTTACATTTACAGAAAGCAATAATATCATCATGATTTAGCAGATCTCAAGTGCAATCACATGTCATCACCACTCAGACATGTCTGTCCGAAAACCGGATGGAAGAATGTGCATGTTCAATCCTCTTCAGGCGGCCCGCAGGCGGAAAACTCGTGCAGTGGAGACCGCTGCACATGTTTTCCATAGAGCCTCGTTGTGCTTGTTTGTGGCCGGTTTTTCAGCCAGTCTGCAAAACCGCAAACCATCTGAAAAACCAGCCGCAAACCCGTGCCGTGGGGACATGCACTCACAGTGCAAAATAGCATTTCAGTGCATTTCAACATTGGTTCAACACAAAATCACATAATCATATACACCAGTAATCCACAGGCACAAGGGGTTAAAAATCAATACAAGGTGAGACGGTATAGGGGCTTACAAAACCGTATGTACTAAAACACAATATCACTTAGGAATTTGGTGTCACTGTTAGTTGTTTCCTCAAGGATGACGGTACATCAAACCTCTTAGTTTTAAAAGTGCCCTGAAAATACATCTTCTCGGTCTGGCCTACCAAGATCCCTAATTGCTATCACACACATCTGTCACTCTCTACACTAGGGCACTCACAGGCACTTATCTGTATATAGATGCACTGTCTGGGTGGCAGGTTCATCCACTTTTCATGTAAACCACCCCCTATTTATGAAACATGGCTGGACCATTGTAAACTTAGCACTTCTCACCGTTTGTTTCACCCATACACCCTAAAAGATTGTAAGCTCTTGGGAGCAGGGCCCTCACACCTTGTGTATCATGTGTAAGTACTTTTTTATGTGTAATGTCTGTACGTATACCCTCTAATTTGTAAAGTGCTGCGGAATATGTTGGCGTTATATAAATAAAGATTATTATTATTATAAAGTTAAATAGTCTTAAAATGGTCAAACTGTAGAACAAAAAGGGAGGGAAGAGATTCAAGGTGCACCACTAACCCTCATTAGTTCCTTACTTAGCCCTTTTCACCCGAAGTTTAGCCCGCAATGATTACCTGCTGTTATCCCCGGCAACAGCACGCGCCAGGAGAAAGAAGTGACGTGAATGGGGGCCGGGTCAGAGGGTACCCCTAAAACACCAAACATATAGCAACAAGCACAGTACGTGCCGCTAAATGCCGGGAATATGCTGTGTGAACATACCCTTAGGCTGGGTTACATTTGTATGAAATTTTACTGGGAAGTAATACAGATGTAGCAGAGTACAGCTTGACGGAAATATCATGGCTTTTCATGTTAACTGCTCTGATTTGTAAACAAAGGCTATTGAAAAGCATTGAAAAAGGTGAGACGATCTGGGTTACCTCCGGTACGGGCGGCCGGGCTGCGGCTGTAGCCTACCCTCCGCGTACTTGATTTAACTTGGTACTATTTCTTTTTGAGGTTCTTAGTTTCGCATTCACTGTTCTCCTTTCGGGGTTTAGCTCCGACTCTTCTCATTTGCAGATGTTCCCATTGTTTTCATTAAGCCTAGAGAGCTCTTGTATCTGAGTGCGGTCTCTCCTTCTGTGGAGTGTGGATTCTCCACCGCTGGAGTGAGCGCCTCTAGTATTTGAGACAGGAGGTCGGAGGGGCCTTGGTGCGCTCATTAGGTCCTTTTTCTGCGCTTAACACCTCTCACCTTCCGTACAGGAGCATACTCTTGGACCCCTCCTTACCTCCTCTCTCCCCTACCCAGAAAGTCTGGGTGTATTTCGATCCTTCTCTGGGTTATCTTCCACCTAAATATTTGACCTACTTACGCTGGTCTTGTGATAACTGTTTGTTAGGTGTCTCCCCTGTCTCGTGATCTTTGTCGTCTCCTTGTTGTACCCCCTCCCTCACCATCCCCACCATGGTCACTTGCATCACCATTAACGCAAAAGGGTTAAGCTCTGATGTGAAGCGCCGTCTCTTGCTGCGTGAAAATACGCTCTCTGAAGAGGATATCGCCTTCGTTCAAAGGGCCCACTTTGATCCACCGGCTCCTTTAACTTTGCTAAGACAGCTTCCCTGTGGCCTATTCTGCCCCCAGCGGTCGGAAGAAGGGGGGTGGCGATACTCTTATCGCATTTCCCGCCCTTTGCAGGTGGCCAGTTCAGAGCTAGACCCCCTGGGCCGCTTTGTTATCCTCCAGGGATCTCTGTACGGGGCCCCGCTGACGCTGTGCACTGTCTATGCTCCCAACTCATCTCAAACCCGTTTTCTTTAAGTGTTTGAAAAAGATTGTCCAGACTTTCCCCGGAGGCCCTTATCCTGGGTGGGATTTTTTAAATTTTGTGTTCTCCCCGACGTCAGATAGACATTTTCCCCGCCCGGGCAAACCCCTCCAGAGCTTCGCTACAGGCATCCATGGAACTGCGCAAACTGATTAGAAAACATGGTATCTATGACCTGTGGAGGAAATTAACCATCCAACGGACGATCCTTTACCCTTTTTACTCCCCCAAACAGACACACTCCCGTTGGAATCCTTCTATGGCAACGTCCAGCCCTTTCGCATGATGTCCGATGCGCAAATAGGCCCATGTCATGGTCGGACCACGAGCCTGTCTCTCTCACCCTAAAAGCTGGTACCCCCCGCACTCGCTCCTGCCACTGGTGGTTGAACGAATCTCTGCTAAAAAGACTGGCACTGAGAGAGGAGATCCGCAACGCCCTCCACAATTTTTTCGAACTGAATAATGGATCGGTAGGCCAAGTCTCCACGTTATGGCAGGCCCACAAGGCGGTTCTCAGGGGAACATGTATCTCCATGGGGGCTCGGTTAAAAAGAGACGCGAGGGATCAAGCCAGATCCCTTTCATCTCCGCCTTCATCCTTACAGACTGCAATGTTCTCCAGACCAAATTTACGCACTCTGCGCTCCATTGTCGAGACCAGATCCCGCCTTAAAGACTTAGCCTTGCGGAAAGTTGAGCAGATGCTCCTCTATTCTAAGCAGAGGTTCTATGAATATGGCAATAAAGCCCATACCCTCCTGGCCAGAAAGCTGCAGGATAGACGGGTTAACTCTACCCCACAAGCCCTGAAGAGTCCCGATGGCTCCCTGACCTACGACCCTAAAACTATAGGATCCCTCTTCCGCCAATTCTTTTCTGACTTGTACTCGTTGCCCAGAGACCCCCAAATTTCGGACGCAGACCTCCAAGCCAGGATAGGTGCCTACCTGAAGTCCTGTTCTCTCCCTAAGCTACCTGGGGAGGCCACAGAGGCACTTAATTCCCCTATCGAACTGGAAGAACTAATGGGAGTGATCAAGGACATTCCTAACGGCAAGGCCTCGGGCCCATACGGGTTTCCGTACTCGTATTACAAAACATTTGCCTGCTCCCTCTGTATAATAGCTTTCTAAATGGCTCCCCCATCCCCGGGGAGATGTCCCACTCCTACCTCACTCTCATTCCCAAGCCAGGGAAGGACCCGGCAGAATGTGCAAGCTACAGACCGATCGCCCTCCTAAACTCAGACATCAAAATTTTTTCAAAGATCCTAGTTAACCGTCTGAACCCTTGGCTCCCGCAACTATTCCATAAGGATCAGGTGGGGTTCGTCCCATGCCGGCAAGGCGGGGAGAATACCAGATGGGCCATAGACTTAATTGAAGTTGCCAACTTGCAAAACGAGGAGGCCCTCCTGCTCAGCCTTGATGCAGAGAAGGCCTTTGATCGCCTCAGTTGGCCGTTCCTGTTCGCAACGCAACGCTTAAGTCTTTTGGCTTCGCTGGTAACTTCCTACAGGCGATCAGAGGTCTTTACTCCTCTCCATCGGCCTCCGTAAAATTGCCTCATGAGACCTCCCCCCCTTTTAGAATCTACAATGGCACGTGCCAGGGCTGCCCCCTCTCTCCCTTACTATTCATACTGTGTATGGAGCCCCTTGCATCCATGATTAGACTTGCTCCATCGATCTCAGGTATCCACGTTAGGGACAGGGAGTTTAAGGTCTCCCTCTTTGCAGACGATGTTCTGCTGACACTGACCAACCTCTCTAGCTTGCACATTCTTCTGGAATACTTCGCACGGCTTTAAGGTCAACAAGTCCAAAACGGAGGCCCTCCCCCTTAATGTGTCGGGCGAGTCCCTGGCTGAACTTCAGTCTCGCTTCCAATATAAATGGCGGATGACCTCCCTAAAGTACCTGGGTGTCCATTTGACGCCAGGCTACAAATCCCTCTATGGCGCTAACTTCCCCTCCCTTTTCCTAGAAATACACACCCTCTTATCTAAATGGCATTCCATGAGTTTATCCCTTCTAGGCCATATAGCCTCAGTTAAAATGACAATTTTACCCAAATTAATATACCTCTTTGAAACCCTCCCTGTGCTAATTCCCCTAAAACTCCTGAAATCCCTGCAAGCAGCGATCTTCAAATTTATTTGGGCGCATGGACGTCATCGAGTTGCTAGGGAAGTCCTGATGGCGAGCAAAACCAGGGGGCGGGGGGTTACTGGCTGCCCCACACATCCTGAAATATTACTGGGCATCCGGACTGCGGGTCATCCCACCATGGTCCACACTACCAGCTTACACCAAATGGATGGAGATTGAGAAACTGTGGATGGCTCCGTTTCATCCCAATATGTTCTTGTGGCATGCTAGGGAGGTCACGTACTCCGGCCCCCTGCTAGGGCCGATGACCTTTACTAGGGCGATTTGGAGACACTGTCGAGACAAATTCCGTCTGGCCTCCAAGGCCTCCCCAATGGCCTCCTTTCTCTTCACCTCCCTCCTGCCGACCAGCACTTCAGCCACCTTTGTAGCTCCATGGCAACAGAACAATTTGTTCTGATTTGCTGACATAGCTCATTTTCGCACCAGGGAACTCATTCCATTCGCGGAGCTTTGCAACAAATATGACCTCCCGCCTAGAGCACAATTTTCCTATCTCCAAATAAATCTCCTTATGCAGACACTCGCAGGGGGCTCATCTCTCTACACCCACACTCCTTTTGAAAGGCTGTGCAAGTTGTGGCAGTCGTCGATAGGGATCATCTCTAGTATTTACGCCATACTGAATGATCCTTCCCCAGACTCAGAATTGTAACACCCATACATGCACAAGTGGGAGAGCTTTCTGGGACGGAAGCTTCCATACCATGTATGACAGACCATATGGCACAGAGCGGCCACCTCCTCGACTTGCACTACCTACAAGGAGAATCAATACAAAATCCTGATGCATTAGTACCACACCCCAGAGCTGCTTCATAAATTTAACCCAGCCGACTCAAATGCCTGCTGGAGGTGTGGTGCCATCCCAGGTTCTCTAACTCATATTTTCTGGGACTGCCCGATCATCCAACTATTTTGGGCGCAGGTCAGCGGGGTTTTATCGGGAGTTTTCCAGCGGGGGGTCTCGGCAGACCCTTCGGCCTTTCTCTTGAACATCCCGTTGCAAGGTCTTTCTAAACAGGCTTCTAAGCTTCTCCTCACGGCTGCCAAATGCCTGATTTCCGCCTTTTGGAAACAGCCACACCCCCCGTCCCTACACGATTTGTACACGCGGATTTGCGAAGTGCAATGTGTGGAGCGACTCATGTCCCTTATGCATGACAAGCCGGAAGTCCACGATGCCCTATGTGAGCCCTGTCTTTCCTATTGGGAGCGACTGCGTTCATAAAGCGCCTCCTCCTACTATGCGAATGACCCCCCCCACTTTCCTCTTTCCTTTCCCACCCCCTCCTTCTGTGTCCAGTCTCGTGCCCGCCTGCGTCTGTCCTATCTGTCTAATGCCTCCTTCTCTGTACCACGATTTATGGTTTTGTTGGAACGTGTTACTTCTTGGCCTTGTGACACTGGCCGACATTGACGCCTATGCTTAGGCTTAATTTCACCTTTCATTATTGGACTTCTGGTGTATGTCGATTGAATATGCTTTTTTCCTTTTCTTTAATTATCTTTGTTTAAACAAAAGATCAATAAAAATACAGTTACAAAAAAAAAAAAAAAAAAAAGAAAAAGGTGAGATAACATTCTGTGCCGTGATATCACGATGCAATATGTGTTCGGTTTAGTTCTGCTACATGTGTAAAAGGTATATTTTAATATGGATTTTTTTCCTCAGTCAGTGATTATATTTAAATGTAGTCCATAAAGTATGTGTATTGTTCTGTGATTTTTCAATGTCATGTTGTGTATAAATGTGGAGGACGGCAGGAATTATGCTGGACAACGAAGATTTGGTTGCGTGAACACTTTTGGATGTCTCTTATGTAATTTGAGCTGCCGATTAAGAAAATCACCTTGAAACTTTCCTGTCCCATATAGTTTTTATAAAACTTTCTGTTTGAGCATTTTATTTTCATATTTTCAGGCTGTCCACAATATATATGCGGTTATGTAATTTTTAGGCAAGAAAAAGGCCCATGTTTCCCCTTGAATTTTGCAAAACTTCAGGGGAAATTTTTAAACACAAAAGACCGCCTGGAGAGGTCGGGACAGCGCCCTGTAAAGCTGAAAAATCATTCTTTAATCCTTGTGTTACAGGGGGGGGAAAATTTTAAAATTTAAAGTCCGGGCCCCAACCCATGACAATCTCATTTTAAAAAGCCTATGAGCTTGTATTTTGGGGAATCCTTTAATGGTCATTAAGCTTTTTCCTTTGGACTCCTCACATCTGTTGTGCAAGATGTGTTGTTGATTTAGGGGTTTTGGGGGCTGAGGGGTTTTCCCCCAAGTAAATCCCGTTTGCTGCCACAAAAATTATGGCAAAGGAAGAAAAAATTGTGACCAAATGTTACTTCTATCAAACCCAAATTGTCTCCGGGTTTCTCTTCTAAAAAAATTTAGAAATGTTTTTAAATACCCCAATGGGGGCCATAAAAACCCAGTCCCTTTCCGACATACTCTTAAATTTACAAAAGCCACAAAAGAGATTTAAGTCGGGGAAGAGGCAAAAATTAAAGATGTTGCAGTCCGGGTCAGAGATGGGAAATAACCCCAATTTCAAAACTTTAGACTTGTGAGCCTCATCTTATCCCCAAAGCCAAACTGAATGACTTGGGTCTGGGCATATGTTTGTAAAAACCAAATGCGTTTTAAAGGGCTTAAAGCCCTTCTTTTAATGGCTTTTTCACTGCCCACCTGTTACAAAAGTTTATGTCTTTGGGAAGCCACCCAAGATACTTAATACATTTTTTGGAAAATACTGAAAAACCTGTGTTCTACCCAACATTGATCCCCCGGGTTTTGGGTTGAGAGCATGACCCAAATTTTTGGGGGCATCTCTCTATTGATTTAACACTGTTTTTTCCTCAAGGCTGTCTTGTTACTCAATGGTGATGTTCATCCTTTGGCTTTTTTCACACATGAAAGAAAAAATATGAAACATGGAACTGTTGTTTAAAAATCAGTAACAACTACAACTTGAAAATCTTATTTAAAAAGTTTGTGGCCCCTCCCCCCTTGGATTTTCAGCCAAAAAATAAACCCAAATTTTGGTTTTTTATTAAGGAATGGGGGCCGCGGTGCTAAAGGGAGTCACACCAAAAATAGAAGTGGCCAAAACCCCCCCCAAAAACCCGTGACTCCGGGGGGAGAAAAAAAATGCACATAAGCCACGTGTGAACCCAGCAAAGATATTTTGATTTCCCCTTACATAAAAATTTTGACTGATGGAAAAATTTTTTAAAGCAAAAAGAACAAGGAGTAGAAGGTTTTTGGTTATTTGAGACAAATTTTTTCCAATAATAATGATTAAAAATTTAAAGGAAAAGGGGATTTTTGATGGTCCCAAATTTCACAAATCTTTTAAAGATAAGTACTTTGAAGAGCTGGGTGGGGGAGCCTGAGGGGAAAAAAGCTTTTGGAAAAACATTCAAGGTTTTATTCCCTAATTTCCTTTGGGAACTATTTTAGGGATCAAACTGCATTTTAAAATTGGGTTTAAAACCTTTTTTGAAGTTAACCCAAAGCGAAAAGTACAACATTTTTATTAAAAATGTACATTTGCATTCTTTCCCCGCAAAACTTGGTGGGAGGGCAGTGACGAACAAAGCAACAGTTTTCCCGGTTTAAAATGTTGCCATGAAAGGGAAAAACATTACCCAAAGGGTTTTGAAATCCAATTTAATGTACAGACTATTGGCTGGAACCCCTATTTTGGGGATGCTCGGGATGTTTAGACAAACAAAAAACAGGGAGCAAAAATTTTTGTTTTTAGTTGGGGGTCAAAATGCGGGGGAAAATAGTGTTGATTTTAAACCCTTCGAGAATAGTTTTAGTTTAGTCGAAATTTTAATTTTTTGAACGAAAAACCCAAAACCCAACTTTTTACGGGTTTTTTTGGTAAAGTTCGAGTTGGACATGGCTATTTGACACGCCCTTTTTTGTTTTATTTTTAGTGCTTCCTTCCTTTTTGGGGGCCTTACCCAAACAGTGCAGACACAGAGAAGTGGGTTTTAAAAAAGTCATCACTGATTTAGGGAAACTTTAGTGGGGTGCTAAAATTTCCCTGACCTGGGTTTTTTTTATTTCACTGTTTTGGGCCCTTTTGACGCCTTTTTCCCCCCTCACCTCTTACTGTACAGATGCCCTTTTTTCCCGATTTTTTGTATTTCATGGGGGCCAAATTTTTTTTTTAGAGTTTTTTGCAAGAAAAACTGCTATTTAAAGGTTTTGTTAGGTAGTTGTTAGGGGGGTGTGCAGCCCAAACTTAGGGGGTCAAAGAAAAAGCAAAAATTTAGGGAGGGTTTTTTATTGTGGCTGCATATTTCCCCAAAACCCCTAAAGGGGGGATGAGCGTTTTTATTGACAAAAGTTGAAATCGGCACGTTTTTTTTGGCCCGAAAGGGGAAAATTTCCGATCACGCGGGTACTTTAGGTGCAATCTTACCGATAATTTTATTTTCCCATCCGGGGTTTTCCCGTCCCTTTTGG
>JAODAL010038699.1:0-38895 GCA_025379985.1 Phyllomedusa bahiana
ATTTAAAATTATCCTCCCCTTTTTATGGTCATAGATGAGGCTATTGGAGTCCCTCCGGTAAGATGATAGGTTGATTACCATCTCCTGTAGGATTAACTCAATAAAGTGAGATAATTGAAAAATTAAAAAGCAATTTTGGATATGATTGAATGTCCTGGTGGATTTTTCTCAATGTAATGGGGTTTTTGGAGATTATATAAACGTGGAATTAGAGCCTAGGAGAACCAAAATGAACTTTATCTCTTATATCTGTAGGATCTTTAAAAAAATAAGCTTCATTTGTTAAATTTGAAAAAGATGTTTAAAAGTTTTTGTCAGGATTTCTGGGTATATAATTGTCATATTTATTGTGAAGCTTTTTTTCTCTTCCTTATATAGAGGTATCATGGTCCTTTATTGCAATGTCCCTGCCCAGTTTTGTCTGTTGTTTTTATTAAAATATCAGTGTTTTATAATTTTTTTCAGTGCGAACAAATAAAGCGACTATAGTTTCTGCAACTCTGAGTTTGTGCTTTAGGTGAGGGACTGCAGTTGAGACCAAGATATTTAAGCTGAACCTATGTCTGAGATTTATACAGTATTCTTGTCTAGGTTCTTCTTCAGGCTATAAGATGAGGTCTCATGATAACTATTGTCTTCTTTATGAGTGTTGTAGATATACAGGAAAATATAGAAATTTTAGCTTACATTCATTAGTGTCTGTGTTCCAGGCTTGTGTACATTATGCGGAATATCAGTGTCCCTTTTTCTTTTGGCCTCTATGTGTGTGTGGGTCTTTCATCCAACATTCACTCTTTTGCTCATCTTGCCTAGTGTCCTGGTTTTTTTGGTTACCACGTTTTTATCACGTCACTCTCTGCTGTGTGTCCCTTGTCTGTCTGATGTTGTGAAGAATAGGCATGTCTTTATCAGTTCATTAGTTTTTGTCTACACATATGGAAAGGACAAATACACTGCTTACCAAAAGTTAGGGATATTTGGCTTTCGGGTAAAATTTATAGAAAACGTAAAAATTTCACGCTCCAGTGATATTTTATCCTGAAAAGAGACCATTTAAGTTGTAGCATGCAATGTTGATTTTCTCATCTCAAACAATTTATTGAAACAAAAGCCAACATCAGTGGAGGGTGTACACCATCAAGTATTGTCAATGTCTCAATAACGTGTCATGTGGCCTTGAGCATCAATTACAGCTTGACAATGATGTCTTATGCTGTTCACAAGTCGTGTTATTGACTGCTGAGGTATGGCATCCCATTCTTCTTGAAGGGTGCCCCTAAGGTCATAGAGGTTCTGGGGTACAGAGTTACGAGCCTCTACAAGGCGATTCAGCTGATCCCACAGGTTTTATAGGGGGTTCAGGTCTGGAGAAAGTGTGGGCCACTCCATTTGAGGTACCCCAGTCTCCAACAACCTTTCCCTAATGATGTGACCTCGATGAACTGGAGCATTGTCATCCATGAAGATGAAATTAGCCCTCTGTTGTTCATCCAGAGGCACAATGACTGGATTAATGATGTTATTCAACTAGTAGAGGCTTATCTTCATACCATTCATAAAGTGTAGTGCAGTTCTGTATTGAATAGACACCTGCCCACATTGTAACACCACCACTAAAGGGTCATCTGGTGACAACAGTGGCTGCTGTATAGTGCTCTCCTTAATGTCTACAGCATCATTATTGGCCATCATTTCTGCTCAGAGTGTATCGACTTTTTAGCATTGAACATGCCTTAGCACCACTGGCCCCTCGTACAGTGCAGATGCTTCCTGGCCCATGCACAAAGAGAATAACTATGCCTGGTGGTATGGTCAGTCACCCTTGCTGGTCGTCTAGCATGCAGACCACGTTGATGTAAATAGTTACTAGTGGTCTGATATGACACCTGGGTGCCTCTCACCTCCCTTAAATGTGCCTGCAGTTGTGTGGCATTCATCATCTGGTTCCACAGAGCATTGTTTACAATGAAGCGGTCATTAGTGTCTGATGTAGTCAAATGATGTCCACATCTTTGCCTTTCTGTGACTCTTCCAGTGTCTCTATTATAACCTGCTGATGACACTCTATGACACTCTAAGCTCAGTGGCCAATTCCATCTGGGAGCATCCTGCTTGAAGCCTTGCAATGGCGAGGTACTGTAAATCAATTGTAAGGTGTTGTCTTGGTCACATGATGTCAAAATATGAACAGCATGATGAGGAGGACTGTTTAAAACCCAATTCAAATTGATCACCTAAATGTATTAAACGATCAAACACCCGTTGTGAATTTTTGCATTAAGCTCCTTGTTAGAGATCAGCAATTTGTGCAAAAAGTACTGAAACATTGAACAGTTGGACATATGTTTCCTAAAGTTGAGATGGTCTCATTTAGTGCATTTACAAAAAAAAAAATTCTAGAAATGTTATGTTCATCCTGAAATGTTGACCAAAAGCCAAATATCCCTAATTTATTTTTTGTTAATATTGTGTATCCATTCACTATTTTCAACCCCCTTTACTAAAATAGTTGTGTGCTTGGTAAAATGTGAACATCTGCAAGATGTATAGTTAACACTTTGAACTGAAACATGTTTGTCAATATTGTAACATATCAAAATTTAACATCTGTATTTTAGAAATGCCATCAGTAGTAGTTCAATTATTCTAATGATATTAAAGTTACATTGTTAGTATGGTTAAAAAAAAAGAAATGTCCATCAAATTCAACAGTTTTCCTACATGTCCCCTGTAATGTTCAAAGCAGGCAACCCCTTTAATTAGTAAAGTCTTGGATATCATAATTGCAATGACATACTGTGGGACCAGCCAAACATTATCCTTAGGACGACAGCGTTTATCCAGCTCAACATGTGTAGCACTATTAGTTTCTAATTGCTTGTGAGGTGCAGTTATTTGAGTATAGCATTTAGCTCACAAAGCTTAGATACAGTGTCCTTATCTTTAGTTATTTTGCAGGACTAAAAGAATTGCGTGAGACAAAGCCCTTCGGAAGCGAGCAGCACTGCTGTTTTATTTAATAAACTGCACTGTCATTTTCGGAGACACTATTAGCCCTGTTCTCATTGAGGAGACCGATTGTTATACATCTCGCAGATTAATAAGATTATGTTCTTCCACAAAACTACCGCAGTTCAGTAGAAAGCTTCTGTTTTCTGGACTGCTACTATACCGCAGCCTACTGCTGTTCAGCCTTCAGGACGGTGCCGAGTTTTTAGATCATCTTATAATTGTTTGCTGTGAGAAAAGAACAGTCCAGCTCATTCATCTGAAAATGGGCTGGGATGTGGGGTTTTGTTTTCTAGAAACATGTCCGCCCAGCAAGATTTGTATTATATAGTGACTTGCAGTACCAGTGACATTGCAGCACTTAATATGCGCTTATCCTGAACTGCAAAATCTCAAGCAATTAACACAGAATGACTTTAACTGAGGCCTGAAAGAATGTGGAAAGAATACTGCTGCTTTCTTACCAAATGCATATTTGCCTTCCAAGTATATAAAATACTAAGGTGTAAAGTACTTAAATTCCCTACAACAAGTTTGCTGTTGCAGCAGTAGAATACAGACAATATACAAATTCTCTGCTAAGAAAGTGCATGCCGTGTATGATGTAAAATAAAATTTTATCCAAGTTGATCACTTGGTTATGTGAGGTCAGGGGGGCTTCACTCAAACACTCCTGTGCATAGGAAATAAGACCTCACCAGGAGCCCCTGCTCCAAAGGGACTTTTATTGTTTCACACATCCGCTAGAGTTCTTGGAACTCAAGGCATCCACTCCGACGGTTAGTCATGGTTAAAAGGCTTAAGCCACACAATCGGGAGTCTGGGTATCATAAAGAATTATGGAATTGCTACACATGCCAGTTCCATATTTGAGAACTCAGGAACAAGACACACAGACACCTGAGTCTCACTCTTTTCCTGGAGATACGGAGAATTGCTAGCAGGAATTTGGCAGCAAAGCCGTGTTTGGTATCAGAAGGTAGCTGGGGCTCAGCCGGGTCCAGTGGTACTAGAGTCACCTTTCTGTGGCCTCCCTGGGAGAAGTTATGACCCATTCTAGTTTATGAGGGTCAAGCAGTCATCCCAAAGGGGAAGGGTGCATAAAACAATCTTAGAGGCGTGAAGGGCTGTGACCAGCTAGGGTTAATAACGTGTGCTGAGCAATATCTGACTATTGTCTAAAATAGGGGTTATGTCCTGGTAACATATCAGAAGGAACCAGGAACTTGCTTGCATCACACCCCCCCATGTTGCTGCACAGCGCTAAGGCCTTACACTAGTTAACTAGGTCTGCTTTATACTGGTTGTAGCCCCATACCTGTATTTGCATATCTTACCATTGTATATATCTGTTTCCACTGTGTATGTAGTGTCTTAATTAGTGTGAATTTATCTTAAGACCCCAGATGCAAAAGCTACTGCTGATAGTTTTTAGTGTCTGAGAATATAGGGCCACGCTATTACCTCGAACCCGCTGCTCTGTTCGTTAGCCACCATGTCAGGACCCTCTGGCCATGGCCTGACATGTGACCCAATATGTGACGTATACGTGACGTTCCCATAGAGGTATGTAAGGTCAGCTGGATACAGTTTCAAAGATACCCCCTGGGAACACGGGCATGTGGATTCATGGATCGAGATAAAAGAGCAGCCCAAGATTAAGTTTGAATATTTAATTGCCTTATGGGAACACTAGACAAGACACTACATACACAGTGGATACAGATATATACAAGGGTCAGATATACAAATATAGGTATGGGGTTACAAACAGTATTAAGCAGACAAGTTAGTTCCCTAGTGTTGCCTTTTGTTTCCAGAAAGAGGGATTTGCAGCAGCATTTCAAAACAGCATTGTAAAAAAGGTTTAAAACTTAGTAAAAGAGCGAGTGTCCGATTGCGTTTTCTGGCTAAAGTGTGTTTTTTGGCTTAAGTGTGGGACTTAAGCCTGAGGGGAGAAGTCCTTATTAATCCTTCAACAAATACCTGTGATTATTTATTATTGCAGTACATTTAAAATCTATAGCAGACATACACTCACCGGCCACTTTATTAGGTACACCATGCTAGTAACGGGTTGGACCCCCTTTTGCCTTCAGAACTGCCTCAATTCTTCGTGGCATAGATTCAACAAGGTGCTGGAAGCTTTCCCTCAGAGATTTTGGTCCATTTTGGGACATGAGGGCATCACACAGTTGCCGCAGATTTGTCGGCTGCACATCCATGATGCGAATCTCCCTTCCACCACATCCCCAAGATGCTCTTTTTGATTGAGATCTGGTGACTGTGGAGGCCATTTGAGTACAGTGAACTCTTGTCCATGTTCAAAAACCAGTCTGAGATGATTCCAGCTTTATGACATGGCGCATTATCCTGCTGAAAGTACCATCAGATGTTTGGGGACATTGTGGTCTAAAGGGATGGACATGGTCAGCAACAATACTCAGGTAGGCTGTGGCGTTGCAACGATGCTCAATTGGTACCAAGGGCCCAAAAAGTGCCAAGAAAATATTCCCACACCATGACACCACCACCACCACCTGAACCGTTGATACAAGGCAGGATGGATCCATGCTTTCATGTTGTTGACGCCAAATTCTGACCCTACCATCCGAATGTCGCAGCAGAAATCGAGACCATCAGACCAGGGAACGTTTTTCCAATTTCTACTGTCCAATTTCGATGAGCTTTGGGCAAATTGGAGCCTCCCCTTTCCTGTTCTTAGCTGAAAGGAGTGGCACCCCCGTGTGGGCTACTTGCTGCTGTAGCCCATCTGCCTCAAAATTCCCCCGTACTGTGCATTCAGAGATGCTCTTCATGCCTACCTTGGTTGTAACGGGTGGCTATTTGAGTCACTGTTGCCTTTTTTTCAGCTCGAACCAGTCTGCCCATTCTCCTTTGACCTCTGGCATCAACAAGGCATTTTCCGCCCACAGGACTGCCGCTCACTGGATGTTTTTTTCTTTTTCGGGCCATTCTCGTAAAAACCCCAGAGATGGTTGTGCGTGAAAATCCCAGGGGATCAGCAGTTTTTGAAATACTCAGACCCGCCCTTCTGGCACCAACAAACCCTGCCACGTTCAAAGGCACTCAAATCACCTTTTTTTCCCCATACTGATGCTCGGTTTGAACTGCAGGAGATTGTCTTGACCATGTCTACAATGCCTAAATCACTGAGTTGCCGCCATGTGATTGGCTGATTAGAAATTAAGTGTTAACGAGCAGTTGGACAGGTGTACCTAATAAAGTGGCCGGTGAGTGTATTAGTGACATGTATGAACGGAGCTGCCCCGTTCACTCTATTTTTAAACGGGTACACTCCAATATCAAGTGCATTACAAAGCGCCTGTGGCACTTTGTAATGCACCTGAGATCTGAGGGCGTGCTGGAGGCATGTCACACTACAACCGTACAAAGCTACATATTTATATCTTTAGTACGGCAAATCCAGGCACATTACTGTTGGCTCAGGTAAACCACTTTAAAAGAGGAACTTGTCATGGTAAATTCACTAACAGAGTTCAAAAAGGGTCTGGATGCATTTCTAGATGTAATAATATAACAAGTTATAGTGACTAGGATTCTGAAGAAGGGTCGTTGATTCAGAGATTTATTCTGATTGCCAGATTGGAGATGGGAAGGAATTTTTACCTAAAAGAAGAACAATTAGCTTCTACCTCATGGGGGTTTCTGCCTTCGTGAGACCATCCCCCAGAAAGGGGGAGAGGGATAGGATGAAATTTTTGTGTAAAGAGGCCCCCAAAGGATCTATCGTAATGGATTTCGGTTCATCCAAGGGGCCTCAATTTAAACTTGCAATTTGGTTGCTTTATTGAATAGATTCTGCTTTGGGTCAGTTCACCCTGCTCTGCCTTGTTCGCACTCTCCATGGAGGACCACTTTTGTTTTTTTAAAATTTCCATTGGATATTTATCAGTACCATATCATAATTTTTTCATTATAATTTATTGATTACCTACAGTTGATAAAATAAGTCAGGATGAAGGACAGTGAATACCTGTACCCCGTAATTTATGGCCCTGTATTAAGCCCTCTTTTTAAATATGTGATAATTTTCATAAAAAATTTTTGTTTTGGAGTTTTAAGAAACCTGAGGGAAAACTTCCCCCGAATGGCGGGTTATCAATTACTTTTAAACGGAGGGTGGCGTGGGGAATGATTTGCACTCGCCAAATCTGTCTTTGCCGCTGTTTTTGCAGGAAGACGGTTGGGCGCCCCGTTTGGGCTCCGATAAGAGACAGGCGGTGGGGTTCTTAGCAAGTACGGCTTTTACCGGAAGTGACATGTTTTCTTTTTGGGGAAATGCGCAGGGGAACCCTTTAGAACGCCGGGCGCCGAAAGGTTTGGGCCCGGTCTAAAAAAAATGCGATTTCGGTTCATGACGGCACTTACCAAAGTAACATGTTTTTTCCCTTTCCCGGATATCGTTCAACATTTAAAACGCGGGCAATTTAAAATGTGGTCGCGCACCTGCTATGGGGAACCCGGTTTAGGTTTAACTAACAATACCAAATTGGAAGCTGGGGGTTTTTCTTTTATACATTTGAGGGCCATTTAAAGTATTTAAGGGAACAGAGAAGATTTGCTTCTCCCTTTTTCCCTGGGTGCCGAACCCAAAGGGACTGGGGGGTATCATTTCTTTTCCCCAACGCACAAAGTAAGTATCATCCCCCTATTAATCTGAATGGGGAAGTTATGTGTTTGATGGGTTTGTTTATGCGTTGTATTACGTTTCCCTTATTCCACGCAATAAGAGGTTTTGATCCCCTGAAAACCCCAAATTGTACGGGGGAAACCGGTGGGGATAGTTGGTTTTAAGGTGTTTATACACTTTAAAAGTGTACTGTCTGTCAAAAAACAGAGGCCATTTTCGGGGGATAACTCCACTGGATAGTGCAAAGATCTGTATCATTTAGGTATGTAGAGGTAATTTATGGGGTTTGTTTGAATAATTTTGATATCTAGTAAAGTTATGTTTTAAAAGGGGATTATTATGTGCAGTGATATATGGGTTTCTGCCTTCCTCTAATAACAAACTTTAGCCCAAAAAGGTTGAATGGATGGTGTCGTCTTTTTTCGGCCCTCAAGCTAGTAATTGTAGGTTTAGCAAGTGCAGCCCTTTGGGGGCTTGTTATTCAAGCAAGTTCCTGATTCCTACTGATATGTTAGCAGGACATATCCCCCATCAGAGACATCCCCAGCAAATGTTGACAACCCCGTTTTACCCGTGGTAATTTCCATTTCATAACCCTGGGATGGTTTGATGCGCCTTTCCCCTCTGGGCTAAGTGCTTAACCCTCAGAAAGACGGCTCTAGTACCATCAGACCCGGTTGACCCCCAGCTACATTCTGATACCAAACACGGCTATGCTGCCAAATTCCTACCAGCAGTTCTCAATATCTCCCCACCCTTGCGTCCGGGAAAGGAGTGAGACTCAGGTATACATGTGTTCCGTTCCCGAGTTCTTAACAATGAAACAAGTATGCGAGCAATTCCATAATTCTTTATAAAACCCAGTTTTTCTGCCAAACCTTTCAAACCCTAACTAACAATAGGAGTGGATGCCTTGGGTTCCAAGAAGTCTGCTGGATGTGTGAAATAAACAATAAATGTCCTTTTGAAGGAGGAGGAGGACGTACACAGCAGATAAGTGTGTGGAGATGTGGGGAGAGCATTCAGGTAGGGCATATCATACAGGTTTTCGATATAATAATAAACTTTATTTATATGGCGCCAACATATTCTGTGGTTCTTTACAATGTAGAAGGTATAAGTACAGACAAAACCAAATATTACAGTATTAGTAACAAATACATTATTAACAGATCAAAGAAGGTGCGGCAACCCTGCTTGCTATAGTTTATAGTCCATGTGGACTTAGAGCTTAGTTTAGACAAAGGTCCAGCCATCCTCCATAGCCTAGTCAAAATTAAAAATGCACCCGACAGTTTAAAACTATATACAAATATAGGGGAGGAAAAACACATACAAGGCAATTTGCAGTCACCTAGGTTATATACAGGTATAGAGAGACAGCAGAGCATCCATAGCTAACTCTAGATTTGTGGACACAGAATTTACAGCCACATAACTAAAATATTAAAATACATGACTAAATTACAGGACTAAAATAATCAAGATTACAGTTTAAAACTTAGTGCATCTTTTTCTTTTTACTCAAGGTAACCATTAATATATGCAAAAGTCCTTTTTCCACGTCAGAGGTGTGCATAGCCTTAAAAACATCCTACTGTCTTGTGAATACAGCTCCCAAGCAGAACTATGTGCCTCCATAGTTACAAACCTCATATACTTGAAAACCCAATGGTGTAAAAAGAATTGGCATTGTTTATTACACTATACAATTTTCTACTAAATATGTGAACTGTACAGTAGGTTCTTCAAATGTATATACACTTTTAATTAAGCATTTAAAATAAATCATGGAACAGCTTTGCAAATAGTCTTGATTGATATCTCATAGTTTAGATACACAGCTCATTTTCATATCCACACAATTCAAACTCAGTGTAGTCTGCTTCTGTAGTCCTAAATTACCTCTTGCCTAAGTCTCCTCTTGTTAACCTTCATTACATACCATTTAGAAAAAATCTTGTTGTTATCATTTAGCCCTCATTGACCTTAAACGGCATAGTCATTAAGGAGCATTTTGTCTTGTTTCTTGTATAAAACAAGATAAGATTGGATCAGGACATGGGATTACATTGTATATGCATAGCTAATCTGTTGTGTAATCCTGGCTAACACTTGCATACACAATCAGCACAGTTCTGGTTTAGGAAATGAAGATGTATTGTGAGAATGTCAGTAAGTTATATTAAAGGGGATTTCTTACCACAATGATTATCTTCTAACCTGTAGGCAAAGGTAAATGAAGACAATTACCAAATACATTGCTTTGTTGATTTTGCTCTGGTCAGGAGATAATGAAGATTTTATATCCTCTTAGAGTACACAACTACCTCTCCTTGCTATCTCTTATCTCTTATTGCACAAAGCTGCCATCAGTCAGTCAGTTAGACCATGGTGAGTCACTCCCTGCAAAGTCTTTTCTCTAGCAATGGAGATTGTTAACCTAACTAAAGTAGAAGCTGCTACTCTTTAGAGCTCTGAAGCCTTGTGTACTATACTTTTTAATCCTTCTGTCACTGTAACAGGGATTTCTGAGCTGATGTGTCAATAACTGCTATAGACCTGCCCACAGCCTAAATTGGAAGTGTGAGTCTGCAGCTAGCTGTGGCTTTGTGAAACTGCATGGTAAAAAAAAACCTTTTAAAGTGCTTATGCAGTAATTTTCCCTCATTGCTCATCCTCACTAGTGATGTTACATTGAACAGTGATCCTGCCGTTGATAACCATAGATCTGCATCTTGAAGGCAACTAGCTGAAGTGATAATTCGTCTTACAACTACTGGTTACAACATATTATAAGTAGTGTTGAGCGATTGCGTTGGCTATCGAGATCGATCGATAGTCGATAGTCGGCCGCTATCGATAAGGTTTTTTTATAGTGGGGCGTTTGATTATGAGCGATGACCATTAAAGTCTATGGGAGAGCAACAAACACCTTCATTATTACACCCAAACAAGGCTGGAAGAAGCTGGAATTAACATCCACAACAGTCAAATGGACGTGCTAGATTCTTAGGCAACCTTGGGTTATAAAAGTCCAGAACCTTTCATTCACCTGTGGTGATATTGAATTGCTGTTTTAAGATTACGTGAATGCAGCTCAATGAACAAAGCTGGGTGCGCAAAAATCAAACAACACGTATCTGTTATATTTTAGTTATTTAAAACAAGTTATTTTTGCACCTTTCAATTCACCTGTGGTGAATATAGAATTGCTGTTTTAAGATTTTACGTGAATGCTGCGTCAATGAACAAAGCTGGTGCGCAAAAGTCAAAAAACACGTATCTGTTATGTTTTCGTATAATACACGGTATTTTTTGCACCTTTCAATTCACCTGTGGTGAATATAGAATTGCTGTTTTAAGATTTACGTAGATGCTGCGTCAATGAACAATGCTGGGTGTGCAAAAGTCAAAAAACACGTAACTGTAATGTTTGATATAATAAACGGTATTTGTTTGCACCTTTCAATTCACCTGTGGTGAATATAGAATTGCTGTTTGAAGATTTACGTAGATGCTGCGTCAATGAACAATGCTGGGTGCGCAAAAGTCAAAAAACACGTAACTGTGATGTTTCGTATGATACACGGTATTTTTGGCAACAAACAACCTGTGCTGACTACAAGATTGCTGGATTGTAATTTAACTGCAAGGTGGATATATCAACAGTCACAGGTGTAATGGGTAAAATTGAAAATGAACACCTATCTGAAATGTATCTGATATAAAAGTGGAGTTTTGCAGCTAACAAAGAGACCTGCGTTACTAGAAATGATGTGTATCCAATATAAGTTCAGGCTGCCCAATATCCAGGAAATATTTCAATAGCAAATTGTTAATAATAAAGATATTCCACTACAATGTCTACACTAAGTCTTGGTGAACTTTATCCAGTGTTCTTTATAGATAGAGCTTGTCTGTGTTCGCCCGCGGCCCCCCCCCCCCGCTCCCCCCGCCGTGAATTTACACCGGTAGATGCTGCTTTAAAATTCTCTAGCTAACTACATAAAATCTTCAAATCTCGACTCTAACTAAACTGGAAGGATCACAGAAACTAGTAGAGGTTACTCTGAGCAGACCTAGACTAATTTCGCTGAGCTGGTTGGCCCCAGACCGAGCGCAGGTCCTTTCCCTATGAGACGCTTAGAGACACTGAGGCTGAAACAGGAAACGCTGTTCTATGTAAAACGAGGTGTCGCACACACATCTCACCCTGCTCTATTCTGTAATCTCATTTGCTGGCCGCCAAAATTACAGGAAGCGCCGAAAAAGGCGCGATCGTAATAGATGATGCTCAGATTTTAACCTTAATTATCGCATGATCTGGAAATTTCGATCACCATAAAAACCTTGCCGATTTCAACTTTGTCGATAAAAATCGCTCAACACTAATTATAAGAAATGGAGATCTGACAGAAAACTAGACCTCCCCCAGAAAGTAAACTATTACAGATCATGTAAGATAGTGTACACGTGTTTTTTTTTTTCTAAGAGGATGGATAGCCCTTTATATAGTAAAATTATTTTTATTTTAGTTAGGTCTTTTTATTGCTGGAAGACCTGAAAAAAGCAGGGTAAGGTTTAGTAACATTCCACATTGAGACATCTGCTTTGGTTTGGTGTATCCTCAAACGGTGAATGTCCTGACCTGTTTGTAATGGTACATTAATGTTTTCTTGTATAAATGTCAATTGGTTGAATGGTGTTATGAACAGAAAATATACCATTTCTATTCACCAATGTTCTATGGGATAAAGCTTTGATCTCACTGGGTTATACAGAGAAAGCACACAGTCATTGACAATAGCTAAAGCTCTTGTAGACTGACCACGGGGGATACTTTTTTTGTCATCCTTGGTGGTTAGCCTTCGATGAGAAAATTGTGGGCAAAGAGCAGGTGAAAATAACATCCTTGTTATTAGAAAAAATACTATGGTGCCTTCGATGGCCACTTTGCTTTTCGACAAATAGAAAAGCATAATGTGCTCCCTTATTCTATCCAGTAAAACAGCAAAACCTGATGGGCCCATTATACATCAGTAGATCAGAATCTGTTCGTTACAGATCCCTACAGATTATTATTATTTATTTTAATGCGCCATTTATTCCAGGTCGCTGTACATTCCAGGAGGTTACATACATAACAAGTCAAACGAGTACAATGATAAGTGATTAATGACAATTGTCACGACAGAGGGAGAGAGGACCCTACCCGCGAGGGCTTACAATCTACAAGGAGGGGAAAGAGACAGGAGGTGAGGGGCAGACATGTCTGTGGAGGAAGTAGTGACAACAAGGTTAGTGTAGGTTATAGGCAAGCCTGAAGAAATGGGTTCTTCCTTCTTAATAAGCATCACAGAGTAATATATTTATACTTACCAGCAATCTGGTAAGAAACTGTAAACTTTATTACAATTAGTTCTACTTAATTTCCAGAACGTGCTAACATTTGATCTGCTTTTACATAGACCTACTATAATGTAGCTCCCGACTTTTACATAGTGTTACTACATGACTATTAGTATGATTATCTTATCTGCTTTTACAATATAAAGTTTATGCTAGACACAACTATAGAGGTATGCATAGAAATGTTTTTCTAGTTGTTCATTGGTAATATAGATATATTAATAGCTATAAAAATGTATTTTATGTAGATTTGTGGAGAATAACGGCGACATGTATCAACCTTACTCCGACTCGACACTTCTATCTCTGTTTTTAATAGTGTTAGATCCAACAGTATGTATGAAAGTGTCTTACAATCTATGCGCTAACCATTGGTGCATAGAGTCTGTGCACCAAAATTGGTCTCAGCCATGCCACTTTGAAACTAGGATGGATTTGTACCACAGTTTTGGCTCAAACTTTGGTGCATTCCTGGCACATCGTACGATTCTGGCATGACATGCACCACATCTTTGGCACATTCAAAAGTTTTGTGTTTGGCACAGATTGCATGAAGTTTTGGCGTATGACAGATCATACATCTATAAAACAACATTTTCTTTGGCTCAAAGCATGCCAAAAAATGGTGCAGCCCTGTTCATACATGTTGACCTAAGTGTCTACAGACACTTGTACAGGGTGGGCCATTTATATGGATACACCTAAATAAAATGGGAATGGTTGGTGATATCAACTTCCTATTTATGGCACATTAGTATATGGGAGGGGGAAAACTTTTCAAGATGGGTGTTGACCATGGCGGCCATGGTGTGCTTGGTTTTAAGGTAACTCTATGCTTTCATGAGTTATTTACAAGTTTCTTTGTTTTACAGCCCTTGACTGTTGTTTGGTTTCTTTATTTAAGGATTAGGGAAAATCCTGATGTTTACCAAATTTGGGTAACCAGGGATGTGTTAAATAAAGATAAGTGAAGTAACCCAAAAGAATGTTGCAGAGGTTAACACGTGAGGAGCGGATAGAAATTGTATTGATGTCTGATGAACGCAGTACCCGGGTCATTGCAGCAGATTTCAATGCAAGGGCACCCTACGAGACCACCCCATCTCTCCATGCCCACAGTCAGCAAACTGCTATGCCAAATTTCGTGAAACAGGTTCAGTGTTGGATTTGCCAAATGTGAAAAACAAGAAAACTGTCACAAATGAAGAAACATCAGTGGCTGTCCTAGATTCATTCAGCAAGAACCCACAGCGTAGCACTCGCAGCATGTCACTAGAGAGTGGCATCAGTCGAACATCCCTTGGCGGATATTAGCTACTTACAAATGGCACCCTTACAAAAACCACCTGCTGCAGCATCGGAACGAGGAGGACCCAGATCGGCGCACTGAAGTTGTAGAATGGACAAAACCAAAATTGGAACAGGAACCTCAGTTTACACAGAACATTATGTTCGGTGATGAGGCAAACTTTTTTGTGAATGGTGAAGTTAACAAACAAAACCACCGCTATTGGTTTGACACTAACCCACCGTGGATAGATCTCTCCAAGACTGTTGGGACACACACATTGATGGTATGGTGTGGTAGATGGGGTTCAAAGATAGTGGGGCCAGTCTTGAGCAATGGAAAGCTCAATGCTACTGGATATCTGAAATTGCTACATGATGATGTGTTGCCCTCTTTATGCACTGAAGATGGCACGTTCCCTGAGTTTTTCCAGCAAGATGGTGTACCACCACATTATGGGTGTCAGGTCCGAGCATTCCTACATGAAAAGTTTCCTGGAAAGTGGATTGGTCGTCGTGGGCCAGTTGAATGGCCACAAAAGTCTCCCGAGCTGATCCTTTTGTCTTTGGGGTCATCTGAAGGCAGTTGCCTAAGCTGTGAAGATACGAGATGTGCAGCATCTGAAACAACGGATACTGGAAGCCTGTGCTAGCATTTCATCTGCGGTGTTGCTATCAGTTTGTCAAGAGTGGGAGAAGAGGGTTGCATTGACAATCCAACACAATGGGCAGCACTTTGAACACATATTATAAGTGGTTATAAACTAGTAAATAATTTATGAAAAAATAAAGTTACATTAAAATCAAGTACACCATTGTTACATGACCCTCTTCCCATTGGAAAAAATAAAGTTGGATCCAAAATGGACGACTTCAAAATGGCCACCGTGGTCATCTGCCATCTTGAAAAGTTTTCCCTCTCCTATATACTGATGTGCCAAAAACAGCAAGTTGATACAACCAACCATTCCCATTGTATTTAGGTGTATCCATATAAATGGCCCACCCTGTAGATTGGATGTATGAAATCCTGTGTAAAAATTTTGATCCAAAATTCTTCATAATTATTATGACTTTTGTAAAAACAGCAGCTAAGATAATATTATAGTCAGAATGTTAGGGCAGAGCCCCGTGGTGCTGGAGCCAAGATGCCGCCATGAGGACATTCTATTTTCTTTCAATTATTAATGGTCGTTTGGTTTTGCAAAGGGTCCTTAAACGTGCAAAATCCTGCAGTTGATAAATAAAAAGAACATTGTTACCCACACATTTTGGCAGGTATACAGCTTGCAGAACTGGGCATCCATTAACAATCAACTGAAATTCACATTGTGACTGCATCTTGGCCATCTGGCTTCTAAACTATGGAATCCTATAGTAAGGCTCTCCAACTGATTTACATTGATTGGCCAATTGGCATCAGGTTCCATCTTTGATTTTTAATCATCCTCTACCGTCTTCATTGTAAAAAATAAATAACCAAACATGATGAAAACAGTTGCAAGTCCAATAGAAATTAATATAATCAACAGGTACGAACAGAGAAATTCACACTATAAATAAATTTTGTTAATTCATGTTGGTTATTTTCCATGAACATGGCTATAGTGGTGCAAAGATAGTAACTGGGGATTGAGAAACCCCTGTTCCACTTAAGGGTTTTTGCAAAGTGGCAAAATTCCTTTCTGATGCCAGCTCATAACTTGCTACAACAAGACATCAGTGGCCATCTTACTATTCTTCTGAGACTAGCTCATAGCAAGCTACATGTTGGCATCAGGAGGGATTTTGTGAAGTGGCAAAACTCCTTTGGCTATGTTCACATGGTTAGTATTTCAAATCGGAATCCACGCAGATTCTGACCTGAAATACTTTTTCTAAAACTGAAAAAAAACATTTCCATTGACCTTAATAGAAAATACACATTGTAGTTTATACTACACATATTTTCGTCAGTAGGTTCTTATACGTAAAAAAAAAAAAAAAAAATGTTCATTATTCCACGTGGAAACTTTACTATTAAGGTCAATGGATATGGCTAAAAACCTTGTGTAAAACTTGTCTAAAACCTTTGTATGTCATTTTGAATGCGAATCCATGTTCAAAACCCCATATAGATGAATGGGATTTGTTTCTGACTATAAATCCGTTGGAAATACAATGACCATAAATCCACATGCAATACATGTGAAACACCCGTTGAAAACCACATGTGGTTTTTAACAGCGGAATACAACGAGTAAAATGTACTCGTCATGTGGACGTATTTTTTAAGAAAACACCACTAATGTAAATGGCACCTTGTGGATGGGAGGCAGGATTCCAAATTTTGTGTTCCGTCTATGTAGCTTGATATCTCCCCTCTACCTAGAGTACAGTCACAAAGAGAAGTATTTGGTATTGACTTTATTTTTGAACTTGTGTCATTAAATTTACAGCAAATTACAGAAAAATGCATGAGATTTTACAAATCACCTTTTGCATGGAAATTGACTTGTGGTGCAGATTTTTAACTGAATGCACTCAGATTATCGGCACAGTGTTCAATGCGGAAGCAAAAATCCTCAATGAAAAGTATCCTCAATTTTTTTCACTTTCATATAAGTTACAGGAGTCATTAATGAAAATTCTGTACCAAAGCTGCACCAGAATCTGCAGGACTTTGTGCAGATTTTCTGCACATTTTCGGCTGGAAATCCGACCTGTGTAAACTTACCATTGTATGTACAAAGTGTGTGTCCTAATGAGTGATGTTGGCATGGTGGCTCAATGGTTAGCGTTTCTGCCTTGAGGTTTTGGGACCTGGTTCAAATCTAATCAAAAGACAATATCTGCACAACGTTTTCATGTTCTCCTTGTGTTTCTATGGGTATCCTTTGACATTTCAAGAAAAGATCCTATACTGCAAGGTAAATGTGGTGTTTCAGTGGTAAACCCCAATGGGAACAAGCATGTGAGTGATCGTCTCCATACACAGTTGTGGAATACGTCAGCGCTATAAAATTTCGTTTCTTAAGTGGAACAGAACAAATTATAGAATTTGAAAGAAGAAACATCCAATGTAACTTTTAAAAAAGAACGACTTTTTGTTGATAAATACTAGGCAGTTTTATGTTAGATGTCATTCATTGCTATTGTACTCTGGTCCTACAGCGATCACGTTTACCTTCGTAAAATGTTTTTTATGACTCTTCTGCGCCACGGATTTTGAACTCAAATGCCCTTGTATCACACTTCACATTTTCATTACGCTGGCTGTTACATATTGAAATAATATCCCCGGGACTTTTGGCCATTACCCCCTGGGCAGTTCCACCATTGTAGATAAAATATATGCATAATAGTAAAATCTTATAACCTTATTTATTGTGATGGGATATTTCTCTAGCTCAATACAGCAATGCTATCCGCCAGCTGTTATAGCAGCCATGTCATAATCACAGGTACCATCTATTCAATTAGTTGCAAGCTGAAAGCGTCAAAGGGAAAATCAATTTCTGAACGGCTGGTGGCTCAGGGCAAGGACACACTGAAGGAGGCAACGTGCAAGGAAAACATATGAAGCATCGCAGCATGTGCATAAACACAGCCATAGTTCTAAGCGGATGTACCAAAGGCTCTGAGTTTACAAGAGATGGCTTAGAGACTATTTGTTCTGTATGATGCGTATTTATTAGCTGTCATCTCTGCTTTATGTCACACATAAAATATCTTTTCCGCCCAAAGTGGTGTCATACAGAGACGAAGACAGCATCTCCGAAAATTACCGTGAAGCCTGCTTGGTTTGACAATTGCTTTGTTCTGCGTCATTGCAAATGATATTTTTCCATTTGTTTCACGTGACCAGACTCACCAAGGAGGATACTTTGCACATATACATACATTATATGGCAGGACAAGAGCTGCTTTAATAAAGAAGCTCCTCACTGCACCTATTATTAAGGGGAAGATATGTCTGGCTATACATTGCTTGTGGAAACCATTAACGTAACATTAAATGCAAAAAAAGAAGAAAAGGCGGGTTACCGATATTCCAAATTGAATCAATTCCTCATGGAAAATATAAAAAGTGGTGCACAGACAGCCTTCTAGACTTTAATGGAACAACTTGTAAATCCAAAGAGTGATTTTTTTCTCAGCATCTAGCAAAAATAAGTGATTAAGGAATAAAATCACATTTTAATAAATACAATTTAAAAAGAGAACTATGTGGGCATAGTCTCCAGCTCTGACGTGTTTCAAGCTTGCTTGGGCTCTTCATAATAGTGAGGAGTAAAAACCCTCTAAAAACAAACATCTCAGGAGTACTTCTAGGGTATGTTCACACAGCGTACTGTGGCGCATACTGTGTGCGCTGTAATACTCCAGGTGTTTTAGAAATACATGCTGCCAGTGCGTACTTCTGAAGCATGGGGTAGAGGGGGCCATTGACTTCTACTATCCCTGACGTGTAGATATCGCGAACCAAAATATTTTTATTTTTTCCCCCCTACAATCAAAAAAACCGTGGGGGAAGATGGACATACTTCATAGCTCTCTATGAGAGCAGGGGCGTAACTAGAGAAGCTGGGGCCCCATAACAAACTTTTGGATGGGGCCCCCTACCTCCCTCACCCGCAGATATAAATTTTTTCTGTAAATTGTTTGTTTTTGCGCTGGGGGTGGGAAAAAACGCCCCTCGCCGACCCCGCCCCCCCCCCCCCCACCCCAGGCACTGTGTTTTGCTGGCTAAATTTTCATTAGCCTTTTGGGGCAAAAGCCCCCGACAGGAAATGCCCGGCCACCCCCCCTAGGCTGTGATTGGCTGCCTGACCTTGTGTTTTTCCCCCCTGAGCTGTTAAAACATAGTGAAACCAAAAGGTTTGCGGGCTCTCCCAGCTCGGGGGTGAATGACCGGGGAAATGACTCATATAACTTTTATTAAAAGGGTCTCCTGCCTGTTAAAGGGGGAGAGAAAGGAGGGGGGGGCAGGCTCCCCATTAACCCAGTTGGTGTTTGGTAACAGAAGGGGAAGGAGGGAGGGGGGAATGTACACCCCCTCACATGTCTCATCTGTGTGTAAAAATGCATATAGACAGAAGAGCTTTGTTGAGCCTAAAAGGCTGCCGCAGAAAAAGGGGCATGCAGGAGGCTACAAGCTGTTATATCCAGCAAACCTTCTGATCCCTCTTCATACAAAATGATGAGTAAAGTTCTTCATGAGGAGAGACACGCCTCCGGGAGGAGAGACACCCCTGCTGAAAGGAAAAACTCGGCCCTGGATTTCAAATTCAATCTCAAAGAATTAGCTGAAGAGCATGAACAGTTCAGGTGACGATTTTCTGACAAGTCGTTGACTTTCCCTTCTGTTCTGCATCCGATCCAGACCGCCGTGATGACTTCTCCCGGCCACTTGTCCCTGCAAAATTTTAGAAAAAATATTTTTTTCCAGCACCTCACCCCCCTCCTCCCAGGTATATGGGGTCCATTTAGGGGGGCAGAGTTTAGGTAGCTATAGGGCTCATAAAAAGGGCAGAGTCTCAGGTAGAAACAATTTAACAAAGGACCCAGACGTTTTTTTTATCATATACTGATCCCTTTGTCACTGGCCTTCCTTCATATCTTAAAGATCAAGGACATTTGTGATGAGAATTAACATCTAGTGGTGAGTGAGAGTACATTTCTTGCAAGTTTAGAGTGAAAGCCCTATACAGTAACATCAGACATGATCTGGACGTGAAAGAATCAAGTATTTTTTGAACCAAGGGGAAAAAACAATTTAGGAACACAATGATTTTGTTTTTACACTTTTGGGTTTTTTTGTTTTGACCATAACTATTTTTTTGTTTAGGGCACCTTTTATCACCAATAAAAGGAGCAGGCCATTGAACTGTCTGTGCACCAAGTTTTGCTAATCTATTTTTTTGGTGGGAAGGAGCTATTGTTTTTTCTGAACACCTTGAAATATTTCCGAGGGATTTTTTTTTGGGGGGGCGCTTTTTTGATGAATTTTGATTTTTTTTTGGGATGGAAAGTAAAAAAATTATTCAGGTTTTTGTATTAGACTCAATGATAATAAATTGGGATAAAAAATCACTTTTTGAAATTCATCAGGAGAAAATTTTTTTTTTTGGATCTTGAAATTATGTTGGATGAAAATAAGCAGATTAGAAAAAGAAATTTCGGAAAAATACGGTACCAATATTTTTTTCTTTTCTTAGTTGGCACCACCTTCTAAAAAAAAAGGGACCCCATACCAAATTTCTTGGGGCTGTGAAATTGTTTACATTAGGGATTTCAATGAAGATGTATAAATTAAATGCACTTTTTCAGGTAAGGGGTTACCCTAAAAATGTTTGGGGAAAGGCGTTTAATAGGGCTTTGACCATGACAGGGGGACTTTATTAATCAGTAAAAAGAAGGAAGAAAAAATGATTTTAAATTGTTGTATAGGTACCTTTGATGAAGAGCTAATGAAATGGGGCTATACTTAAAGACATTGGCACATTTTTAGGGCAATCCAGTATTCTCTGAGGTGATTTTTTAAAAACCCCCATTCCTTATGAAAGGAAGAAAAATTAGGGATGAATTTTGTAATAGTCATTTTGGGGAATGGCAAAAAAACATGGTTGAGTCTCCGGTGGTGGGGGTCATATCCCTTGGCAAATGTTTTTTTGGGGGCCATTCATATGGGAAAACTAAAGATTTTGTTAAATTTCCCCCTTTATAAAAGAAGAATTTAGATAAGAAATTCATGAATTGAAAACCCGAGGGGTGATTTATGGGGCTATGTGTACCCCCCAAGATCTATGGGGGAAAAACCATACAGGGGTTTCGTCGTCGGATCTGAAAACTTGATAAAATTAAAATAAGGGGACATGGGCCCACAAGACACATTTTGGAAATACATAAGGCCCAATAGAGGTCTAAAATTTTTTGGGGGATAAGTGTGAAAAAAACTAGGGGAAAGAAAGGGCGATTTGGGGAGTTTTTGTTGCAGGAAAGGCAAGTTTGGAACACGATCAATACATTAAACCTAAAGGCTAAAGAAGGGTTTTCATTTTTGGGATTTATTTGATCTTGCTGTTTTCCCCATATAATAAATTTTTTAAGAAAAAAAAGATATATGGTTTTAAATACGGTCAAGTGGTATACACAGTTGAATATTGACTATGGAAGCACAGAGCTCATAATTTTGTTTTTTTTGTTTTTTTTCCCCCTCCCCTTCCATCTCCCCCGTCCCTTCCCCCCCCCCTCTCCTCCCCCCTTTTGCCTCTACGTTTTTCCCCATTTTCCCCGGTCCCGTAATGTGACAGATATTCATCACGTGAGGCCCCCCGGTTTTATTTAACAAATTGGGGTGCATGTATATTGTTTTGCAAGGGACTATTATGTTTGTTATGTATTTGGGGTTTTTGTTTCTGCTTTCGGCGCTGCTGTCGGGGGGGAGCAATTGATGCTGGCATTTGAAAATGGATTCTTCCTCTCCCATTGTGGTTTGGGGGATTGAATGCTAGCTGTGAGCCCTAGGAGAGAATCTTTAATGGGGAACTTGTGAGGGCAAAAGTGGGAGGGAGGGAGGGCTAGCCATAAGCCTACATAAATTTTTAAAATGAACATGATATTACATGTAAAAGAGAAGTGGTTTATGAAAAATCTTGAGACAATACATTCAATGCAGTGGAAAAATGGAATTTAAAGGGGCCTGCAGCTCTATTGGAATGAAACATTTACTATATAGGAAAGTGCTTATGGGGAGATAATAGACACTTGTCTATTGTACAGTGGAAATTTTTTTCCCAATGAATATCCTTTTTAATAGAAAAAAAGGGGGTTAGGGAATTGACAAAGATGGCAGGGTTCTGTGTATGTACACCTATCTGCTTAATTCATTCTAGGTGAGGCACGCGTTGCAATAATAGAAGAATAAGACGGAAGTCCATCACAGTAGGGGGTGAGGTGTTTGTTGGTGCAGTCATTGGACGGGCAGTAGGTAAGATGGGGGGCAAGCCCGTTATGGGGGATGGCGAATTTGACTGGGAAAGGGTTTTGGCTCATGAAAGCATGGTGGCAGCTTTAGCAGACAGTTAGATGTCGCGCAGAAGGGGGATGGGTTTTAGGGATTTTCTGATGGCTAATTGGGGAGCCCTGAACGGGGTGTTTCCCAAAAATGAAATTTTAAAAGGGAATGGCTAACCACAGTGATCGGACCTCTAAGCCTTGATAAAGCCAGGTAGCGGCGAAACAGTGCGAGGGGCATAGATTTTAAATTGTTTCCTCACCTCTGTCTATAATGTCACCTGCTGCAGCGGTGTCACAAGGGGCCTCATTTGTTCTGTTCTATAGTTAGGGCGTGCCCCAAATAGTTGGGGTTTTATCCCTTACTGGAGCTAGTACTTTGCTATAGATATAAGGCTCCCTGTTAGTAGGTGGGGTTCCACCAGACTTGATAATAGAAAGGGAGTTATTCCCTCTTTCAGAAGCAAAAAGGGTTAAATGATGTGGTTAGAGATCAGGTTTTTAAATAGTGTGTATCGAGGTTAAGAGTTAGATATAACAAAAGTTACGTTTTAGTGTTTAACAGATAGAGAACTGATAGAGTTTAAGTTTGCCTATGGCAAAATAGTAAATATAGTGATCAAAAGTCACTCTTTGTTCTCTTGCGAGATTCCCAATTTTTTGGAGATTATAGGTAGCTATAGGGCCCCATATAAGCAGTCAAACAGGGTTTAGGTAGAGTTTGACAGCCCATATAGACAGGCAGAGTTTATGCAGCTATAGGGCCTCATATAGATAGGCAGAGTTTAGGTAGCTATAGAGCCCCATATAGATAGGCAGAGTTTAGGTAGCTATAGGGCCCCAAATAGATAGGCAGGCAGGGTATAGGGGCCATATAGGTAGGAAGTAAGGGTTTAAGTAGCTATAGGGGCCATATACATAGGCAGGCAAGGCTTAGGTAGGCTAATAGGGCTCCATACAGGCAGGCAGGGCTTAGGGTAATCTACTATATAGAGGCCCCGTACAGGCAGGCAGGCAGGGCATAGGTTAGGCTATCAGGGCCCCATATAGGCAGGCAGGACATAGGTTAGGGTATAGGGGCCTCATATTGGCAGGCAGGGTCTAAGGTAGTGTATAGGGGCCCCATGTAGGTAGTCAGGCTCTAGGGTAGGGTATAGGGGCCCCATATAGGCAGGCATGGTGCAGGGTAGTGTATAGAGGCCCTATATAGGCAGGCTCGAGGGCAGTGTATAGGGGCCCCATATAGGAAGGGTCTATGGTAGTGTATAGGGGCCCCATATAGGCAGGCAGGGTCTAGGGTAGTGTAAGGGGCCCCATATAGGCAGGCAGGGTCTAGAATAGTGTATAGGGGCCCCATATAGGCAGGCAGGGTCTAGAATAGTGTATAGGGGCCCCATATAGGCAGGCAGGGTCTAGGGTTGTATAAGGGCCCCATATAGGCAGGATCTAGGGTAGTGTATAGGGGCCCCATATAGGCAGGCAGGGTCTAGAGTAGTGTAAGGGCCAGTCTGTGCTCGGCGCAGGCGGCACGATGATATGACATCATCGCGCAACCCACGTCAGCACTGTGCGTCTGCGCCTAGCAGACAGATTAGCAGAGCGGAGCACCGGAGACGCTTCACTCTGCTAACACCGGGCAGTCCTGCCTTGAACGCTCGGGCCGGAGGGCTCCGCGTCCACCGGCAGGGAACTCGTAGCAGCTGGCCCAGGACCCCTAAAGTCCCGGGTCCCGTGGCAGCTGCTACGTCTGCTACCCCGGTAGTTACGCCCCTGCATGAGAGCTATGAATTACCATAATTGCAGGATGCATTTCAGGCCTATTGCAGCGCCATCATGCTCCGAAATACGCCACGCAACTATTCCATGGGAACATACCAGTAGGGGAAAATTCAGATAATTTCAAACAAGTTAACCAGTTGTTATCTGTTTTTAATTAATCAGTTAACACTTTCACCTCCCAATACAAGCACAAAGCATACAGTGATAGGCTTAGTGTGAACACGCTCCAATTCTGTATAGATGAGTATCAGTTTGTTACCTGCTACGGTCATTCTATTTGCATTCTAAACTTCCAATATAAAGAAAAAGGACACATGTTCCATATGAACAGCAACAAAACAAACAAGGTGCAGCCAGCTACATCCAGGACACTGGTGATAGTTCAAATAAAACTTCTGATCTTTATTTTCCAACGATTTAAAAGTCAAAGCATGGGGGATAGGTTACATGGTACACGCATTCATGGCACAATTATACGCCACTGCTGACCGACGCGTTTCGGAAGCGATATCCTTAATGGTGGTCACCTAGACAAGTGCAGATGGTGAGTGCTATATATAGTAACACCCCAGGGATATCACATGATCGGAGGGAAGAAAACCCCTCCCCCTAGGGATATCACTGGGGTGTTACTATATATAGCACTCACCATCTGTACTTGTCTAGGTGACCACGATTAAGGATATCGCTTCCGAAACGCATCGGTCAGCAGTGGCGTATTATTGTGCCATGAATGCGTGTACCATGTAACCTATCCTTCATGCTTTGACTTTTAAATCGTTGGAAAATAAAGATCAGAAGTTTTATTTGAACTATCACCAGTGTCCTGGATGTAGCTGGCTGCACCTTGTTTGTTTTGTTGCTGTTTGCCTGGGGTGTGGACTCCGCCCGGCCGTGCTCCTGGGAGCTGGACGCTGATACAAGACGGGTGAGCTGATTCAAACACATGTTCCATGTGAACACACTCCAATGTAGCAGTGCCGTCTTTGTTAATCAATTATTGTTAATCAATTGTTAATAAATTTAATTTGTTAATTAAACTCCTGACACAAACACAGTGCATGTAGTAATACGCACAGTATGAACACACTCCAGTTCATCATAGAGGTGTGTCAGTAAGAGTATGTTCACACAGCGTTTTTGGATATGATTTCGGGTCCATGTTGGACCTGAAAATGGCATCCAAAAATGTAGCATCGATCGGATCTTAAACAGATCCAACACGTATCCAACAAGCAGCTGCATGTTTGGATGCGTGTTGGATGCAGCAGGATCGCACCTTATAGTTTATTATAGGGATCCTGCTGCGTCTTTCAGACCAAGAATTGACATGACAATGTCAAAATGACTAAAAAAAACACATTTTTGGAATTTTTTTCTTCTATAGTGTTCAACATACGGGATAAATTATGCTATATATTTTAATAGATCAGACTCAGTGATACCAATTATGTATAACTTTTTTTTATTTATTTTTATTCGTGATTTGAGCTTTTAACATACAGTGGGGGAAAAGTATTTAGTCAGCCACCAATTGTGCAAGTTCTCCCACTTAAAAAGATGAAAGGCCTGTCATTAACATCATAGGTCGACCTCAACTATGAGAGAAAAAATGAGAAAACAAATCCCGAAAATCACATTGTCTGACTTGGAAAGAATTTATTTGCAGATTATCGTGGAAAATAAGTATTTGGTCACCTACAAACAAGCAAGATTTCTGGCCCTCACAGACCTGTAACAACTTCTTTAAGAGGCTCCTCTGTCCTCCACTCATTACCTGTAGTAATGGCATCTGTTTGAACTTTTTATTAGTATAAAAGACACCTGTCCACAACCTCAAACAGTCACACTCCAAGCTCCACTATTCCAAAATTGGAATAAAAGTGATCACAAAAGTTGCATCTATCCCAAAATGGTACCAGTAAAAAGTACACTGCATCCTCACTCAGGTCTATAGGTAGAAGTGCAAAAAGTTATTGGTCGCAGAAAATGACGCTGTGGTGCAAATTTCAAAAATAGAAAATGTTTGGATTTTTTCACATTTTGACCCACTTAGCATTTTTCTGCGGTTTCCCAGTATATTCTTTGTTACAGTGAATGCCACCATTAGAAAGAGCATCTTGTCCTGCAAAATAAAAGCCCACATATGTCTATGTAGATAGAAAAACAAAAAAGTTATGGTTCTTGGAAAGCGAGGATGAAAAAATGCATGTCAACCAAAAAAGTTGCTTGGTTGCTAAGGGGTTAATAGATTGACTCTCAATTTTGGGGCATAGAGATGGTCATGTGCTGGGCATCCCCACAAGATTTATATGCCCTAAAGGACACAAGGACAGAGGATACCTTTATTACACAAACCCTTAAAGTCAGGTCCACTCATGGTGAAATATTTCTTTTATTGATCTCCCCACAAGTCATCAATGGATCTATGGTGATTCTGCAGCAAAATCCACATACATTCACTTGATTTCAACATGCATTTTTCTTCTATATATTAAAGGCCTTGCCTTAACGTCCTGAAGTGTTTATTTTAATGTCCTCTTAATTCTAATGGTGAGGCCACACAGAGCCGCCAGGCTGCATGCAGACATGGTTTTTGCTAAAATTGTCAATGGCCTTACAATTTTGCAGGTAAGCAGCCGTTTTTCCTGCCAAGCTGCATGCAAATAAGTTTACCGGCCGCTTTTAAGGGTGCTTTCAGATGGTGCATTTTTTATGCACTTTTTTGTGCTTTTTTTCTTTTTTTTTGCAGAAATGCACAATAATTCATGCTGTGAATTTCAGCCAAAAAATAAAATGCATCAAAAAACGCACCATGTAAAAGCACCCTAAGACCGCAGTTGACTAGAAAAATCATGCAGCCATTAACAATCTATTCAAAAATGCTGCCCACTGCAGTCCAGCAGCTCCATGTAGTTTCACCCTATGGGTAAGAATACATGGAGTAGTATCTATGCAGTCAGTCTGGTCATGACGAGGTCCTGACCAAGAACTGCTATGGCACCCTACACCAGCGGCTTTGAATTAGCTTAATAAATGGCCAAATGATTTGCAGGGCAGCACCCTCAAGACAATGTCTGCTAACGGCCAAACAGTTTTGTGGGTGTTGACCTCAAAATCCGTGGGACCACTTAGCAACCTAATTAAAAAAATCACTGGTGCAGGGTGCCACAGTGGTTCTCTGCAGGGTCATGGTCACACTGTGACTGTGGCAAGATGGCTCTTTGTATTCCTACCCTAAAGCTGTATTCACTTGCCACATAATGGTCTATATGGTATTGCATGGAAGACTGATGTTTACCTTTAAAATTATGAAGCCCTTAACAACCAAAGTAAAAGCCATTCCGATTGTCACACCTAACACATGCAGCCAAGTACTGCATGTGGCCTCACCTTGAGGCTGGGTTCCCAGTCCGGAAGACATCATCATTGCACCATGATATGTTACTGTATCAGGACATTGTGAATCCAAATTCATCATCTGACTGCTCAGTATTGTTTACCTTTAATAAAATGCCGTATCATTTATATTAATGCTATATTTTTATATTATTTTTGAATACTGCATATACAACTTGTATCTATGTTATAATAAGATCTAACTGGACAGCTTCTGTTATCCTTTAAAACTTCAAAATCCTTGGTAACTATAGTATCCTACCTCTACAGACAATATTTTTGTTGTTTAGACAAGTTCTGGCAATACATACGGCTTTTGTTTCCCTGATGATCCTGCTTTGCTGCAGGGGAAATGCATTGGGAGATTATGGTGTTTATTATTATTATTATTATTATTATTATTATTATTATTATTATTATTACAGTTGAAACCAGAAGTTTAGATACACTATATGAAAAGACACATATGCATGTCTTTCTCGCTATCTGATATGAAATCAGAATAAACCTTACCCGTTTCAGGTCAATTAGGAATATCAAAATTATTTATATTTGCCAAATGCCAGAATAATGAGAGAGAATTTTTAAGGCATTTTTATTACTTTCTGTAAAGTCAGAAGTTTACATACACTAGGATTACTAGGCCTTTAAACCGTTTGGGACAGCCCATATGATGATGTCTTGTCTTTGGAAGCTTCTGAGGTTTTTTGGCAGCATCTGAGTTAATTAGAGACACACCTTTTTATGTATTTTTATGCACACCAGAAACACACTGCTTCTGTGTATAACATCATGGGAAAGTCTAAAGAAATCAAAGATATAAGGAAGAGAGTTGTGGACTTGCACAAGTCTGGATCATCTTTAGATGCAATTTCAAGACACCTGAAGGTGCCTCATTCATCTGTAGAAACAAAGTATACGCAAGTATAAACAAGATGGGAACGTCCAGCCACCATACCGCTCAGGAAGGAGACGGGTTCTGTATCTTTGGTGCAACATGTGCATATCAACCCAAGAACAAAAGCAGATGTTGGTGTGAAGATGTTGGTGGAAGCTGGTAAGATTGTGTCACTATCCACAGTGAAATGAGTATTGTATCTGCCAGGAAGAAGCCATTACTCCAAAAGAAACATAAAAGCCAGATTAATATTTGTAAATGCACACAGAATCAAAGACCTACATTTTTGGAGACATGTCCTGTGGTCTGACAAAACTAAAATTGGACTGTTTGACCATAATGACCATTGTTACATTTGGAGGAAAAAGAGAGAAGCTTGAAAGCCTAAGAACTGTGAAACACGGGGGTGGCAGCATCATATTGTGGGGCTGTTTTGCTGTAGGAGGGAGTGGTGCATTTCACAAAATAGATGGCATCATAAAGAAAGAAGATTATGTGGCAATACTGAAGCAACATCTCAAGACATCAGCCAGGAAGTTAAAGCTTGGGCGGAAATGGGTCTTCCAAATGGACAATGACCTGAAGCATACTGCCAAACTGGTTACAAAGTGGCTTAAGGATAACCAATTCAATGTTTTCGAGTGGCCATCACAAAGCCCTGATCTCAGTCCCATTAGAAATTTATGGGAAAATCTGAAAAGGCAGGTGGAAGCAACGTGATCTACAATCATGGCTCGGTAACACCAGTTCTGTCAGGAGGAATGGACCAAAATTCCTACCAAGTATTGTGAGAAGCTTGTGGAAGGATATCCAAAATGTTTGACCCAATACAGTTTAAGGGCAATGCTACTAAATACTAATGAAATGTATGTAAACTTTTGACTTTACAGAAATTAATAAAAATGCCTTAAAAATTCTCTCTCTCATTATTCTGGCATTTGGCAAATATAAATAATTTTGGTAATCATAATTGACATAAACGGGTAAGGTTTATTCTGATTTCATGTCAGATAGTGAGAAAAACAAGAATATGTGTCTTTTTATATAGTGTATGTAAACTTCTGGTTTCAACTGTAAGTACCTTCTGTTAGATCCAATAAGGGACAGCAAAGGGTCTATTATGCATAATGTCCGGTACGTGGTTACCCCTCTCTGGGATCTGTTTCAATAGGCTTTTTTTTATAGGGAATTGAGAATAAGTTCAGTTTAGGTTTGTTTGAGAAAAGCTAAGTTTTATCTTTAGGATGTACTGAGTCTTTTGCTATTTGTTCTGTGATATTTCTGTCAGATTAACGTTTTCGTCACATTTTTCCCAAATTGGAGCTAAACCACATTGTTTTCGCTGTGAGTTAATATCAACTGATTCGTAGCTCATTATTTTCAATACCGCAATACCATTACCTATCAAATTGCTTTTAGCTGCCATTTTATTTGAGAACTGGGTGACATATATGCATTGCATCATGGCCATTAGAGGGGAAATGTGTACTATAGTGGAAATGTATGAAGAGTGGCGCCGCTTCAACAGTCATACTTCTCAGTAACTTAGGGGGACATATATGACCGGTGGCACTGACAGGTCAATTCTAAATCACTTTGAGGCAGTATAGAATGCGCCAGAATGAATGAAACTGTTCTTCATACATAAAGGCGCAGTCTAGTGCAATATGACAAGTCTGGCTCAGGCACCACCTTTACCCTGGTCTGGCTGTTCTTCTGCAGGTCATACATACAGGGGCAGTCTAGTGCCAATACGACAACTCAGGCTCAGGCAGATCACCTTTAACTTGGTCCGTCTGTTCTAACTGTTCTGCGCCTAGATTTGGTGTCAAAGAATCATATATATATATAAATGTTTCTACTTCCAAGATTGGGGGGCGACGCCCCTCATATTTGGTGCACTAAAGAGTGTGGCACTGACACTTATCACACCAAAGTTTAGAATGTTTGGAAAGTTTGGACTATTCATACATCTATAGAACTACTGGTATCAAAACACCAAATAACTGGCACAGTCCCGTTCTTACATGTCGCCTTAGTGTAGCACTTGTCAGTATGCATGTAAATGTCTCATAGCAGTTTATAAATGTATGCTGTTGTGAGACACATTTATGTGCCAAAAAGTAGCGCATAGATGTATGCAGCAAAATTTATCTCATTGTCGTCATTATGAAATTGTTATTTATTTGTACGACAGTTTTGCACCACATTTTGTCATGACACATTCTTTAATGTAGCATGTCCTATGAATCTGACGCAACACCCCCATAGAAGTGGTGCATACAAAAGTGTCAGGTCTGTTGCAGCATTTTGGGGTAGGACAGTTCAGACATCTGTTGGACAGGGAAAACATGCAAGAAAACTGGCGCAGCCCCGCACATACATGTCACCTTAAGTCTATCTTAATATATTTTAAATAAACCATTTTCTTAGGTGTAAATGTTTTAACATTTAAATGAGTTTTCTTGTTCTAGTTAATAACAGTTAATTACCATATAAATGAACATTTTCAGCACTCTTCTAATATACTTTATGTTTCAAGCCTTTGCAGTTTAGAAGATAATAGTTTGCTGTGAGTGAATGAGTAAGTTTATATGCAGAGTTGGAAACAGTCCACAGCTAGAAGTGGATAATATTGTATCCAGACTAGGCAATGCTCTCTGAGGAAAACCATTTGGATTGCAGAATGATACTTTGTAGCAAAACAAGAGAGCTATACAGCCGCTGCTGCTGTAATTAGGTCACAGAGTGTTGTTTAGACTGGATACAAATGTATCCACTTCTCAGTTCATAGCCTGACTAGCATGTACACAACAGTGTAAGGCAAGGTCTACACTGCATCAGACAAAAAACAGCCAGAAAGTGGCCGTTTTTTTCACAGATGCAGGACCGCGGTTTTTGTCACGTTTTGCGCAAAAAACGCAGTCGTTTCTGACGTCACCCAAACAATTGTATTGTATGGGAAGACGGCAAGAAAACTAAAAGCGCCGGCGTATAATATAACATGTTGTATAATCCGCAGGCGCCAGAAGACGAGCAGAGAAAAGACGAGCTGTGGAGACTGCAGCTCGTCTTTTCTATTGCCATTTATGGGGCTGTAGGAACGATCGTATCTTTGGTGCTGTTAAAAAACTAAAAGCGCCGAAAATACGATCGTAATGCTCTGCAGTGGAGACACAGCCTAAGGGTGCGTTCACATGGGAAAGACAAAATACCACTATGCTGCACAGATTTTCTATTTAAATCAATCTAAAAGGTTGATAGTCGGTTTTCAAATCTGAAAACCGTCTGGAAAACCGACTGAAAACCCTGCCGTGAGGACAGGCCCTAGCAAATGAATGACTTAGGGTGGTCGCAGCAATTTCAGTGTTTTTAATTGGCTTGATTAGTGACTGCATTTATTTGCTGGGAAATACCAGCAAAACCATGGGGGTGTTAAAGAGAACCTGTCACATAGATTATGCCCACCTGGCTGAGGACAGCACAAGCTAGTGTCAGACCTGCTGTTTCCAGCGCTGTGTCCCTCATTGTGTAAGATGCTGTAGTTTTTGAGTATTTCGTGCTCAAATCTGCAGTTTTCAGCCACAAAAGAGTCCTGAAAAGAGTCATTTGAGGCTAGCCCCGCCCACCTCAACTGATTAACCTATTTCTTTGAAACATGTGAATAACTGTCATTGGGTGGGGCTAGCCTTTGGTGGGCGGGGCTAACATCTGATCAAAAATAAGATTTGAGCATTATATGCTCTAAAACTACAGCATCTTACAGAATAAGGGACACAGCGCTGGAAACAGCAGGTCTGACACTAGTTTGTGCTGCCCTCAGCAAGGGGGGCATAATCTATGTGACAGGTTACCTTTAACACTGATAATATTAATAATGGATAACATTGTTAATGACTGGGTGATTTGCTAGTGTTTCCACTCTTAAAACATAAAAGGGGAAAGGATGAGGGATAACATACATTACAGTTTACAGCTATTTAACATTTTTAACTCATGACAACATACGTTGTAATTAGCCTGTTGAAGTCAATGGGCGCCACTTAATTCTACCTTTGGTAGCTTGGCATGAGAACTGAATATTTGCTGCGGGATCAACATATTCACAGGGAGCTTTTCTAATAAAATAAGATTGTCTAAAGGAGACAATCTTTTTTTATTACTACAGTTACAGTTTGTTGAACTCCCTTTCCTTTTTGGTTGCTCCTGTAGTCTTATTGTAGGAATACCAATATTTAGTAATTCAATTAGAACTTGGCTTCGGCCATGGCAGTTGACTTTTGTGCGTCCAAACATTGACTTCCAATGCTCAGATACCCCCAGGACGTGGGCCAAATTATAGCCAACTCAGCAATTGTAGTAAACAATTCTATGAAGCATGTATGTATCAAATACAACTTTCTAATGCACATTCGCCATTGGATGACAGAGCTTAAAAGATGATGTTAGTGAAGAAGATAACAACAAGAATCACTTCCGTCTGGCAGAAGAGCAATGACAAACAAGAACTGATCCTAAATAACGCTTCCTGAATATGTTCCAATACCTATCCCTAATTCTGGCTCTAACACCAGACCACATTTACCTTCTCTGTCCTTGAAAATATCCCTAAAGTTAACCCTAAGCTAAACTGACCCTGAACCAAGTAAAATAATACTAGGACCCCAATGTAACCAAGACTGGACTTAGCAATAAACACTGCAAATACCTGAGATATTTAAGAGATCTGGGAATATACTCGAACTAACTAGACAAATCAAGGCTGGATAGAACAAGTTGTTATATAATCAAGATATTGGATAACTTAAAACACACATCTGATTACTAGATGCACTCATATAATCTGTATGATGCTGATGAAGCCAGAGAAGTTTAGAGTGAGGCAAACACTTGGAAACTTCCAATATAACAAGCCCTGGCTGCACATCAGTGTAAAAAAAAAAACGGAATAGCAAGAAATATTCTGGCAAATTCTAACATAAGAGCTATGTTATTTTTTACAACCATTTTGTTTGTTTTTGTAATACATCTCTAAAACTTTTACAACTATGCTAATGGTCTTACATAAACCTCAGTGTCTCTATTGTTACAGCCAAACCTATGTGTAGTCTGATCTTACAATTATGTGTCATTTTACTCATGCCCTCCCGCTTATAGTTAGCAGGAGGGGGCAAACAACTTTGCTACCAAATAAATACACAATCAGACTTGAAGTCTGCATTAAAGTGATGCACAAAAAGCAGTAAAAAAATTCTAATTGTTTGTGTTTTTTTTATCAGAGGTCAATGCAAAAAAATGTTAGGTTGTTTATATTAACAAAACTTTGTTGTGTACATTAGAATTAAAGGTCTTGTCTCATGAAGGCAAGCCAACTTTACTGCAGTGTAGAGATACATATGCCCAAACAGAACATATGGATAAGCGTCTTCATGGGACAAAGTCTTTAAAGGGGTATTCTGACCATATTAATTGACATTAAACATTTAGGCAAAAGTAAATAAAAATTATTACCAAATACATTGCTGTTCTATTTTACTTCTTTGTAGAGCTAGAGCGCTTCTTATTTTTTTGCTTCTTTACACAAGTTTCCCTAAGATACTGACTACCTCGCTCTGCTCTAGCAGTGGCTGGGATTGTGACATCACTCGTTGCTCTGTTTTATCAGCAGCACAGGAGGTTGTTTGTCACGGATCACGTGGTGGTCCATGCCTGGGACAACGGGGCGTGCCTGTGCTCCTTCCGCCGTGTCCTCTGTGCCCGTACCGGCTTCGCTTGCTGCTGTAAACTTAACTGTCCCATCTCCTATCCCCACTGTGGTATCCTCACTTCTGTGCGTGCATGCGCACCAACTCTCACCTATTTAAAGGTACAGTTTACTAATTAAATGTTCAATGACCTGTGACCTCCTGTGTTAAAAGGAACTACCTGCCCCTGCCTCAGAGTCAGTTCATTTGTGTTCATTCCTAAGATCCTGACCCTTGTCTGCTTTGATATTGCTAAGTTAACCTCTGTGTTACCAGTATCTACAGGTAAACCCTGTGTTAAACCTCTGTTAACCCTGCCTGCTATCCAGTGTTTAGTTTATTCCTCTAACCTGCCAGTTACCTATCTGGGACTCTGCTACCCGTCTTCAGCTATACCCACCGGGACTCGTCACTTCTGCTATACCCGGTGCCCCTTTTCCTGAACACCGGCTGTCACTGCAGGTAGCCATATCAGGTCCGTCCGGCCTTGCTTTGGAATCCGGTGAAGACCGGGGTTCCTCTTAGACTCCGCTCTTTGGCATGGTCTTCATCTCTACCATCCTTGCCAGCACTGATCCCAGAGGATCCACCACTTATCCGGCAATCTAACCACTGCGTTAGAAATGTGACAGTTTTTTTTTTTTTGGGTTGCTGACAGACTTTTACCCCGTAGAGCTCTGTAGCCTTGTGTCCTGCTGTTAAAACCCCTTCAGTACCAACATTCCCTTAAAAGGCTCAATTAGGAACAGCAGAGCTAACATACCAGTCACTACTGTAGAACCACCCACAGCCCAAACAGGAAGTGGGAGACAGAAGGTGGCTGTGAAGAGCAGGCTCTGTGAAGATGGGAAGTCCCCTTTAAAAACATAGACAATTACCTTTTCTGCTGCCTTATTGCTATACTAATATATTGTTGTTGTTTACTGGGTAGAGTGGTCATTTATTTTATTTTTTTTTGCTTGTATACTTGACTCCAAAGTTTGCTTGATAGAAACAATATGTAATCTAAAATATAACACTTCCTTGAACTGCTGCCTAAAAGCCTATAAATAACATAAAAATAAAATACTGTCTCTGGTTCCAAAATGGCACAATATTATGCAAAACCACTCATCTATCTCATTGCAGTTCTTTTCCTTATGACAGGATTATTATGTTTTTTTAACCTATTTTCACAATATGACTGTGAGAGAAAATAGTGTTTTTTTCCATTTTTTTTTTCCAGTGATGTCATCCTAAATCCTTTCAAACCAAAATGAATTAAATTCCAGGTCTCTTCTCCTCTGGAGAGTTCATTTTCGCATTTCATTTTCTCCTTCACTGGTCTTTTTTATGCCCCAGGATACCTGAGGTTGGAAAATAAACTCAGGTAAAGTGGAACATCTTTTATTTTTGACGGTAAAATGCTTACGGGAACAAAAGAGAGGTTAAGTATCTAGATTCAGAGAATTGCCGTAAGTTGCAGAATCTGTAATTAATTTTCATGAGGCAGAGCTGAAAGATTCCAATCCTAACTAACCATCTATGGAGGAAATAGGACGGATGGAACATTATTACTCTTTCATGCAAAACACCAAGGAAATGACCAGATTCATTCTGTATTGTGCATTTTGTAGATTCTTGATTACTGTAGCAAACAGCAAATTCAGTTGTTCAGACATGACTCACCTATGGGATGCTTTAGGGATTCAACTCATATGTCAATTTATAGTGATTTGTGGAAAAGTCCAGTACAGCTTTAATTTTACAATTCTCATACTATAACATGTCTCATTCACTCTGAACCATGACCAGGAATATGTATGGCATTATTATCGGTCCTACTGTACAGTGCTTGTAGATGAGACTAGTACTTCTGCAAATCAGCATGCCACCATTTGTTTTTCTGTTGGGGTAATTTGTAGACCTTTGTTGTAATCAGAGGAGATATAATTGGGTCATAAAGCTGGCTTCACAAGGCTCTAATATAGCTGCATTTTAGGGCCTGCTGTATGACCACAACATCTGGACCAGAACTGCAGATCACCGCTACTCCACTGCTGTGGCACCTTTAAAGGGGTTGTCTCGCTACAATGATTGGGTTTTAATTAAAAGATCTAAAAAACAAGCAGCTTTGCAATATATTTATTACGGCCACTATTTTGGTTTTCCTGTTGTAATTGTAACACTTCTCAATTTCTAACAGCAACCTGGGGATCTTTTTCTAACTGTGTCAGGTCAAACAAACCCCTTCCAACGAAGCTTCGTATGGGGGAAGAAAGTGTGGTCCTTGCGTGGCCTGGTTTGTTGGTGCCGCTTCCCCTTTTTTCCCGAAACGGACGGGATTTCAACGACAACCCTCCCTGGGTTTATAAAGAATTTTTTCTGGAAAAAGAAAATCCAGTGAACGGGCATCCTGTGGGGCGGAAATGCCCGTTGTAAAACAGAGGTCGGGTTTAATGGCCTTTTGGGTTTGAGTGATAGAAAAGGCAACAGGATAAATTGCCCCCCCCTTTTTACAACAAGGTTCAAGACTCTCTAAGACAGTCCGGCCGAAATTGAGGAGATAGGGCCTAAGCAGCCAGGAAGACCACCACCGGGCCCCCTCCTTCCCCCTGGATAGGAAATGGGAAAAGGGTCCTTTGGCTATCTAAATGGGGAAAAAGGGGAAAAAGGAAAAAACGGCTGGTTCAGGCGGTGGGTGGTGCTTTGGTGGGGGGAATTTTTTTCTTGGCCCCCTTTTTTGGGCCCCTTGGAAACCAATTGGCTTTCGTTGAAACACCTTGTTGAATCTATGCCCGAAAAATTTGAGGCAGTTTGAAGGAAAGGGGGGGCCCCAACCCCCTTTATTTCCCATGGTTTTCCCAAATTAAAAGGGGCCCGGGGAAGTGTATGTTCATTACAAATGTCCTATGATTTGGATTTAAAACCCCCCCGTCAGTAGTAGTACATCGGGCTTTTTCAAATCCCCCTATAGAAAGCTGCCCTTTTTGATCTTTATCCCACTGGTGTCGGGTAAAAGAGCACAGGCCCCTTTCCACACAGAATGCTTCTGTGTGGGGGGGAGGGGGGGGTCTGGTTTCCCCGGGGTCGTGTTTCCCCGGGGTTTAAAAACCCTGTGTGTCCTGTTTCCCCCTCCCTTTTAACAAAATTTGAGGAGAGCAGAGGTGAGCTAAATCAATAGATGTGACAGGAGTGACCCTGTGTTTCTATAATCATGATGTATCTGTGGAGCTGTGACATACAAATAGAACAAATAAAGGGGGGCATGGGGAACAGTTCATTCTCTTCTGTACTAGTGACACTTTGGGGTATATTAAAATTACGCTGCCCCGTGTCCCCTTTTTACAGGGGCTGTTTGTTGCTGGGGGTTGGATATTTGGGATGCTAAGCAGGGGGGATAGGGAAAATTCCCTCCCCCCCTCTTTTGCTATTAAACAAAACAAAAAGCTTCCAAAACCCCTCCACCCCCTCATAGATCAGCCTTTTCTCTGTGTTCTTGACGTGGGAAGATCAGCAAGAAACCTGAAGCAGACCTAGGAGGCACACACAGGGGGTTTAAAATCGGGGAAGGGAAAACCCCCCCCACCCTCCCCCCCCCCTGCTGTATAAAGTTATGGAGGGGCTTTCTTTGTTGCTGAGGGGGGGGGGGGGGGAGGGGGGAAAGGCAGACAAAAGCATGCCCCTGATTTCAAAAATCCTTTGCTCCGACCATTGAAGGGAGACCCGAAACTGTTAAAGAGACAACTCCTTTAATTAAAATTTTTAATTGAAGCCAAAAATACAAACCCTTTTTTGCCTAAAGAAAGATGCATGAAACTATCCCATCTAGAACCGTAATTGATAGTTACATTAATAAATTTTTTGAAAAAAGGGTTTTTTTAAAACCCAAAAAAATTTGGTCATCACCCCCAGAACCCAAAGAGCAAAAAATAAATTTTTTTAAAAAATAGCAATAAAAAGGTGCTTTGGGAAATTTATATAAGTATTTAAAAATTTGGGAGTTTTCAAAAAAAAAAATAAATTTAAAGGGTATAAAAAGGTTTTTAAAAAAAAATTGGTTTTAAAAACCTTTCCAAAAACCCTGACTATCCTAAAACACAAGGAATACACTAAGAATATACATATATAAAGAATCGCGCAATGATAGACAGCAAAAATCGGGCGAGTGGGAAAATTTTAATAATGCGATCGAAAAAATTTCATAATCTAAATGAAAAAATTAAAAACCCTAGCATTAAATTTTTTTGAAACTGAAATTCATAGAAAAGTTTTCCAGTGTTAAACCCCTAATAACAAAGATAAAACCTGCAAAGAAAATTTTAAAAAGGGGGTTTTCATTACACGTTTTTTTAGACTTGACTGTTACTATCTTTTACCCGCTTAAAATTTCCCGGGGGGGGGTTTCCCCCCCCCCCCCTTTCTTCCCCTCACTGAAATGGTGACATCATCATTCTGTGTGAGCAAATGGGAAGGGAGAGGGTTTTTCACATCTCTGAAGACCTCCTGAAATGGTTCTCATGTCGCAGAGCTGTCCCCCTCCCTCCACAAGCTCCTTGTAAAAAAGAAAACCTGCATTGCTTTAAAATTTTTTACACACAGCCCGAGCTTTTTGGAAAAAAAAATATGAGAAAAACATTCGCTCCCCCCCCCTGTTATCAGCAGAAGGTAGAGTAGACTGTTTTGGCTTTTTTATTTGGGGGGAGCACAGGGGT